>CAHIKZ030004400.1:780000-822500 GCA_903632075.3 Acanthosepion pharaonis
TTTTGAATAATAATAAAAAAAAATGTTGAAATTACAAGATTTTTAGATCCCTAAGTGATTTCTAGGGCATACACACACACATATATATATATATATATATATATATATATATATATATATATATATATATATATTAATTGATTTAAAGTATGTTTTTTCGCTACACAGTTCTAACCATGTTTCAAAAATGGAAACTAAAAGCTTTGAATTTAATTTGTAATTAAATTAATGACATTAGTTCCATTTCATCCTCAAGCGAATTTTGGAGTAACTTATTACTGGGTTTTAAAGGCATTGCAAAAATTCATAATTCCCGTTTCCAAGGATACAGAGAAACCCATTCATCTAGACAAGGGATGGTTGCGTGTTCATTATCGCTGTATTTTGATGTATCAGTTATTAGTTACGTTTTGGTAGGGGTAGGGATATATTTTTCAATGAATCCTGACATCCGTTAAATGCATGTCGTCTGGATTTTTAAAAAAATTATTGTTAACGGCAAAAATTATTCCGGCATTTTTTTCTATTTGTATACTTAAAGATTTTTGAGGGTGTTTAGGGTAGATTACGTTTTATTTAATTACGATTTCGATTTTAAAAAAAATATATATATATATATATATATATATATATATATATATATATATATATATATATATATAGGAGCCTATCTGTTTTATATACAGGGTGGGGCAGAAATATCTCCGACAAATGTATAGCTGACCACTCGTATTCGAGGATACCCGTCTATTGAGGCGGCTAGACAATCCCTGTTGCAGACGCTTGCTTAGGCGCATTTGTGTTTATTCAACACCCACAGAGCCCACCTGTGGTTTACACTGCAACTATGCTGAGCAGACCTTAGTTACAGTTTCTGGGAAAGAGCGTGTTATCTAGCGTGATCAACAATTTGAACAAGGCCGGCAGGCTGAAACCTTCAGCCACGATGACTTGTGACTTCGTGCTAGAACATCTATCGACGGGCTCAAAGGTTTCGCCTACACAATTTCACTCACAAGGCTGAAAACCATATCACGGATTGACCCGCCGATAAATAGCACCTATATAATGGTAAGACTTCAGGGACAATGGTTTCTTTATGTACTTAATGTTTAACAATTGTATGGGAGGCATTTCTGTTGCACCCTTTATGTGATGTACAACGAATTTTTGTAAATTCAGTTTTTCTGGTGTCCTTTCTGTTTTTATTTTATGAGGACTAAAAATGTGTGGAAACTGTTCCTACCGATTATTCGATCACGCGTTTTCGATTACTGCATAAAGCATTTTCTCTATATTGTATAGAAGTACCGTATATTCTCGTGTATAAGCTGACTTCATGTGTAGTATTGTCACTGATTTTTTTTTGCGTGAATTGTAACCGCGCCAAGAACTATTACCTGTATATAGTGCGACCGCCTAATTTTTGCCGGAGAAAAAAAATGACATAAAAATGCTTGCAGTAGTAGCGTATATATGGTTGGTGCAAAAATAATGACGTAATAATGTCGTTTTTTGACGTTAAAAATACGTCAAAAAACGACATTATTATGTCATTATTTTTGCACCAACCTAATAATTCCATGTTGGGGTGCCCTCAGAACTCTACCAGTATGTCTTGAAAAGCTCTAAAGCAAGTAATGTTGAGTGTAGGTCTATACTGTCACACACGCACACACACACACACACACACACACACACACACACACATACTTTTTTCTTTCACTCACTTTTTTTTTCTCTCACTCGTTTACTTTCTTTTTCACTTTCTCCTTGGTTTTTGTCTAATTCTCTTTCTCTCTCTCGCAATTTTCTCTCACATTATTTTTTTCTCTCTCTTTATTTTCTTTCTTTCTCTCTCTTTATTTTCTCTTTCCTTTTCCTTCTTCTTCTTCTTCTTCTTCTCTTTTTCCTTCTTTTCTCTTTTTCTTCCTTCTTCTTCTTTCTCTCTCTCTCTCTCTCTCTCGCTTACTCCCTCTTTCTCATGAAGAAAGACATGTACGAAACTTCGGTTGAGTAACGTCCATAGCTACTCGTGTGACACTCCCTCGTAAGAATCGAATACACAACACAAGCAAAGATTATTAGCCAGTGCAACAACAGGAAGCTGTATTTATTTCTCAACCAACGAATGTAATTTGCAATACATTGTTGTTTGTTCAAATTTCAGCAATCGGTATGTCTACCTCATATAGATCCCGGCACAAGGTCACAGTCACATATATATATATATATATATACACACATATATATATATATATATATATATATATATATATATATATATATAAAGTAGATAGAAGTAAGTGGCGGAAACTAATTCACGAAAGCATTGAGTCCTTTGAGAATAGCCATATGCAGTACAGTGCCTACGAACGTCTGATTCGTAAAGGCGAACAGGTTCCAACACCGTGTCCACAAATTCACCACGTTAATTGTGACATATGCGGAAAATTGTGCCTATCTTTTGCCGGCTTCAAAAGCCATTTGCGTAAATGTGCAAAAATGTCACTGTAAACAAAACTGATCGGGTATGCTAATTCTGTGGCAAAATTTGTCGCAGTTTGGCTGGCCTGAAGAGTCACCTGCGAATACATAGAATTTGAGGGGAGTGGGAGGGGGGTGAGGACATGAAATAAAGGAGGTGGTCACGCTCGAAACCGAGAGGACAGCCACGATATATATATATATATATATATATATATATATATATATATATATATATATATATATATATATATATATAATTAAGTTATGAAGAACTTGGTAATCCGTATGGGTAATTTCATGAAATCCTGAGAGCTCAATGTAAATCCAGAGCTAAGATTTAAAAGCAAAAACAGACCACTTTATGGTACCATTATAATAATTTATTTCACCAGAGCCCTTTTAAAGGACGCCGGATCATCAGATAGCACTTCCAAAAATGAAATGAAACGAAAAATGAAATGAAAATTGATAGGTGGTGTAAGTTTTTGTAATTTAACAGAGAGTGTAAAAGGAGTAGTTAAAGAGACATGGTAGAGTATAGAGAGGGATTAATTAATTTTTAGACATCTAAATTACTATCAAGGATTAAAATCTATTCTTTACATAAATTGCAGCCTCTTTCTCTTTACTTCCCTCTCCCTCTTCTTTCTTTTTCCTTTTTCTTTTCTCCCCTTCCATTTCAATATATTACTTCCGTTAAGTTAACGGTCTAAATAGGTCAAGGTCTGGTCACTCCTCCTCCCCCAATACAAAGTATGATTGAGAGAGATATGAAATTAATCCCTCCCTATACTCTACCACGTCTCTTTAACTACTCCTTTTACACTCTCTGTTAAATTACAAAAAAACTTACACTGTTTAACCTCTTTGAGACATACAATTTTGGGACACTGATAAAATACATTAATTAGACATGAGTGATACACGATTAGGCGATCATGTATCTTTCGATACAAATTTTTTCTCACAGTAGGTTGCCATTTCTTTCTGCGGTAGACCAGTAGCCATCCAAGTCTATAGAAGCTAGTCTATCATGCTATAATAGCGGGGGAAGGAAGAAGAGGATTGATCCCTTTTCCAAGAGTAATAGCACGTAAGTCAATGTAATGGATCCGACTGGAATTCGAACTCGGCTCTCCGATTCCTCAATCCGAGCCGCTATCCATTTCTACCCCGTAGGCTTAATCATTTTCATTATATAACATATTATATATGTGCATATCCATATTTGTTGCTGACCCTTGCGTTTTCTGTTTGCCTGCCGCTGTCCTCTATATGTTTTGACACCCCCCCACAAACACATACTTATACATACACGACGTCGGATCAAAAATGTATCGGGACTGTTGCTAACGTAACAGAGCTAAAATATGGAGAGTCCGCCTGCTTGGTATAGATTGACCTTGAACACTGTTGCGCAAACACATTAAGATTGTTTGATAGCATTGCTTCGAAGGAAAGTGTGTAGAGTGTGGTCGTCTGACTACACAGCAGAAGATCCACCAGGGAACATGAGCTCCATATATATATATATATATATATATATATATATATATATATATATATATATAACTATTCTCACCCTCGAATTTTGATTAGCCAATAATCAAATCAATCTCGAGTGAAAAAAAAAGATTTTAAAAAAGAAAAGAGCTACAAACATGAAAGTCTGTTGAAAAAAATCGCACAGATGCAGGTCTGAAGCCCAAAGAAAAAACTCCGATACGAGTAAACAACTAACAAAAGCGCCCAATACAACCGTAGAGCAGACCTAGATAAACCTAGTGAGCCAGACAAACCTACCTAGGTTTCACCTAAACGGATCGTCAGGGAAAGATGGTCATCGTTCCCTTAAGGTTGTCTGTTTTCTAATTAAATTAAATTTATATATATATATATATATATATATATATATATATATATATATATATATATATATAATCCAGTTGATATATAATCCAAGTAAATCCTATTAATATAATATAAATTAAATCCTATTAATATACTATAAAGTAAATCCTATTAATATAATATAAAGTAAAATATTAAAACTGATTCACAGAAAGAGCATATAAATTGTAAACAATAGGAAATATGATTACTCCATAATATACATAATGATCATTCCTTCTTCGAAAATTAAAATTGAAATTAAATTACAAGGATTTTAAAATCTATCAGGTTAAGACGAAAGATCAAAAAAAAAAATTACTGTGATGATCTAAATTTTTTCAGCTTTCTTGTTTACATGATTGATTTGAAATTCTATGGAATTTAATTTCATTTTAATTTTACCATGAAATAATGATCATCAATATTATGGAGTAATAATATATAAGATATATATATATATATATATATATATATATATATATATATATATATATATATATATATATATATATATATATCAACTCTTAAATTTAAAAGAATTAACCACACCGTTTCTAACTAGCAAGTTTGTCGCGGGTTTTCCTTAAAATCTTGTGTCCTATCGAATGAAAATTTGGCAGCAAAATAACACATTTTAACATCCAACTCATTGATTTTAAAATATGAACATCGTTTTAGCTTGCACTTGTTATAACGATTTGAAATATAATAATGATTACGTGTAAACAAGCAAATACCTTATTTAAAATAAGCCTGACAATTGAACCGATTACAATAACATTGCATAAATGGAAACTGGAAAGAAACAAATATTAATTATTTCCGTGTAATTTAATAAAGCTACGAAATTTTATTATAGTTTTATTCAGGCATTATTTGATATGAAAATTCAGTTAGTATAAAGATATGAGAAAATTGATTTCTCACATGCCGTTAACATTAGTAAATTCAATAAAACGAAAATATTTTTTTTTAAATAAAATTTTAATTCAAGCAATTTTCTTAAAAGACTCGCGAAGATTCATGCAACACTTTCAGAAAAATATACAGACACGATTGTTCTTTATTATAGGCCTGATCCCTTCAAGAATTTTGCCATAACAAGCAGTTAAAATACAGGGTTCACTTCGAAATACTATGAACGTTAGCCGGATCAACAGACACCTGAAGAAGACCGCAGAGCGCATCTGTCGAAAAGTTATGATAACAACATCAGTGATTAGAACGTTTAGTATGCATATAAATATGGTAAATAATTTATATTTACTTTTTAACTTATTATCCCAAAATAATGTATCAGAATAAGCCCTTACGCGTATCATGATCACGTATCCCGTAACCAAACAGAATCGTAAGAGCAATATATGTACTACAGCTCTAACAGCAGTGATGTCTCTTATGTAAAATAGCCGCACAGAGACCAAACTTCAGGCTGGTTTGAATTCTGAGTTTTTCTTTTCGACTGAGTATGGCCCAGGAATATTGTTGAAACTTGACTAATGCATGGAATAATAATACAACACAAAATGTACTTAGAACAAAATGTATTGAAACAAGAAAGTGTACACAATATTTACATATAGTCTTTTGTATACTCTTGGGAAGACCGACCCTGGAGAATGTGTTGACTTAGTCGCAGTCGGGCAGAGTCTCTGGATTGAATCTCTTGATTCCTTCCCTCGTCTTCCCGGTACCAACCATATTTATAAGGATCGGTACTCCACTATGCAAATTAGGTGGATCCTACCACAACATATATATATATACCAATGTTTGCAGGTAGAAAGAGACGAATTCATAGCGTTCCCAAGCACGCAAGTGAATGTAAAGAACTAGACTGAAATTCGAACTCGGCTCTCCAATTTCTCACTCCGTAACGCAATGCATTACGTCACCGCACATCCACAATTATGCGTCTACTGCTAGACAAATGGCGTTCGCAACTGATTCTTTATAGATTACAACTATGGTCTTGACTGACTTGTCAAACCAGCAAATCACTGGATCTGAAAAAATCACCACAGCCATAGCAGCAGTGGCCAGCCCGGAAAGAATATGGACGAGCAACATCAGTTTACATACTTTTGTAACCTTGGGAGGGTTACGAAATGAGGAATAACCAAAACGGAGGTTGTAAATGAAATGATAAACATTATAACATCAACAAAATACAATACTTGCCAGTGGCGTGAAGTAGGTAAACCACTGCTAGTGGCGGACTACTTAGACAGCATATTACCCCCACTTAAAGTAGTGTCCAACGTATTTATGAGGATTGGTGCATACTCATTAGTGTTCATAGATACAGTATATAACACATACCAAGCTCAAGATCTACATATTGCTAGTCGTATCTATCCTCCTGTACGGGTGTGAGACTTGGGCACTTCTGGTTGAGACAGGAAAAATGATCCATGTGTTCGAGAACAAATGTTTGATAAAGCTCCTCCGCATCTTCTACAGGGAACACAAAACCAATGACTATGCACAGAGCAAGGTCAAAGGTTTCGTGGGCCAACAGGAATCTCTCCTCATCAATATTAAGCGACGGAAGAAGTCACTGTTTGGCACACATCACACGGCATAACAAACCCTGTCAGACCATAATGCAAGGAAGGTCGATGCAAGCGGGGACGTTAACGCAAAAGATGGTCAGATATCAATGATTAGACGCACATGACAATATCGAGACTCCTAAGAGCTAACGCCAAATATCACCCAGCATTAAACTAACCTTGTATCATATCATATATAAAATACGATCGCTTGTCAGCGTTTTGGTTTCAACCAAAGAGTAGTATCTGTCATCTGTGACAAGGATTCGGGAACCCCCTACAGACAAGCCGGTCCCAAATGTCGAAGTAATTTTCATTCCTGGAATTTTTTTCTCGGGGATATTTCTTCATCGAAACTTTAACATATTTTGCTATTAATTCTGCTCGGTGTCTGGTTATTAGATTCACCAGAAAAAAAAGACTTGTTGGAGAGCCGATTTAGTCGCCGATGACCAGGGAAACAAAGTGGTCTGGGTAGCGTACGGCTTTCATATGACATCGTACAGGCCAGCGTTCTGCAGAAGTATTTCCAATTTCCAGTTCAAAGGAGTGAAATTTGGCCGAACGGCCCTATAATTATATCGCGAGATAAACGGATGCTTACAGTCTTCGCGAATAAATCGAAACAAAATTTGAGACTTCAACCTGATCTGTTGTCAAAACTGGAAAGCAGCCTGTAAACAGATGAAGGAATAGACGTTGCTACATGTTTCCTCTCGTGGTGCCTGTTTTGAACTAATTCCAGTAGACGATAATCAATCAATCATCTGTTTCTCGATTATATTTAAGTGGAATGAAGTCGGTTATATAAATCTATTTTGAAAATTAATGGACGAATCCTACGAGTGTCATGACAGGCGAGAAAGAGACAAGAAGAGAATTTTTAAAAGTTGGAAGAGACATAGAAACAAAAAATGACATCAAACGATAATAGGAGTAGATAGGTTCGCATATCGCTCAGTTTACACCCCTTCCAGTTTTTTGAACATGAGTAGAAGTTTACCCCCTCTTTTCTGGTTAGGATTCGTTTCCATTTCTACCTAAAGTCTTCTTAAACTCTGTACTAAAACTTTGAAATGTTATTGAACTTCCGGTTTGTTTTAAGGTTTTCTCATTCTCTTTCGCTCCCAGTAACGCTTTAAGTCTGAGTGGCATTAGCGCCTAACTTCGGATGAATTGCTTAAAAAAAAAGATGTATTGTCACTATGTCGATTAATTCGCCGAAAGTACGTGCAATGTCACAGACAGATTCTCTGATACAGATGACACCGGAAACGGAAGCGCTAAGGATAACCGTAAAAATTCGTTGAGCCGGAAGATAGTTCGAAATCAATTTTTGACAGTGGGAATTATTTCGTTGGGCAAATTCACCTTCATCCTTTTAATCCTGCTCGACGTCTAGTCATCCTGTTCACCAGAAAAAAGGCCTTGTAGGAGCACCGGCTTAGTCGCCGATAAATTCACCATGTTACATCGTACGAGTAACATTCGTAGAGTGATATAACATAAAATAAGGAAAATGAGAATGTACAGTATGATCTTGTCGATAGCTGCTGAATAGGCGTTGCGCCAAGGCTGCATAAGTTTTTGAATTCGGTCATACTGGCTGCCTGCTATGATTAGAGAGCCCCGGCTGCCTTGCTGTCAATCCCACTGATGGGGTTAGAAGAGAAAGAGCCATAACTTTCATAAAGCTAATTGCGCGCATTCTGTGTAAAACGATAAACTACATACACGTCCTGTGTAAGACGATAAACTATATCCGCGTCCCGGATAAGACGATAAACTATACCCGACAGCAAGGTCTTTGATTAGGAAGTTTTGAGGAGCATGTGACCAAATCTTAATTTTTGATGATCTCAGATTCAACTTGACTCGGGGAGGTAGCGCCTGACATCTTCCCAGCTATGGGCAAATAGTTAACACCCAAAAGGGGTCAAGACATTATGAAAATGTGAAAATAGGTTTTAATGCCAGCGATACTTTTTGGAAAAAAATATTTCCAGCAATACATTTTTGGAAAGCAAAATGTATTTCCAACAATAAAAATCTTGTCAGCATTAAATATCCCACCGAAGTTAATATACCGTAAAACAAAACAAAACAAACAAGATGATTGCGCGAAAATGAATGTAAGAAACGTTGTCGGAATCCGAATTGGCAAACCAAATTCCTGTGTTGAGCCGATAACCCTTAAATCGCTTTCATATCCAATTTATATTGATTTTGATAAAATGTATTCCTTGAATATAAATCCACTTCGGGGGGATTTGTTAAATATGAGTTCTTTTCAGGGGGCGGAGGCTTAAGGCCATATCACCTTGTGTTGAGATGTTGTGAGCTTCCCGCGTGTGGGCGTATGAATCAAGACAAACACAGTTGTAGGGGAAAATACTGGTATATTTGTAAAAGCAATTAACAATAGAGTGATTAGTAGAACGAAGGTTGGTTAGTAAGAAACAATATCCAAAGTCTATAGTCCAACGGTATGTAACGGGTAACCTTATCTGGACTGCTGACGCTCTCGTCCTCTCTCTAGAGCTGACTTATATAAGAGGGAGCAGTCCATTTCTAGTTAGAAGGTGGGTGCACCCCAACATCTTGAAACACCGGTTCTCGTCCGATCAACGAAGTTAAGCAATGTTGAACCTCGTCAGCACAAAGATGGGTGAACGTTGGGGAATACCAAGTTCTGTAATCTTGGATGTGCGTGATTGGTCACTAGCAGCTGAAGAAAAGGACACAATTAGCTTGGTCGCAATAGTCAAGTGAAAAAAAATAACTATCAATATATATATATATATATATATATATATATATATATATATATATATATATATATATATATATTGTGTGTATTTAGGTAGCATCTTTTCATTCATACACGTTTCATTAAATAATATAGACAAGTGTTGTCTATTTATTTTATGTAATTTTTTTTCATAACATCTGATAAGTTTAATAACATTATCGTTGAACGAAGAAAGAAATTCACAATAGTGATCCATATTTTTTTAATACAATCTAAGCTTTCGGCTTGCTTAAGCCATTATCAAAGATGTCAATTACAACATATTAAACAATGATAGTCTGTCAATGTTTACATAGATGATCATTGACAGACTATCATCACTGTCTTGTCCGTATATTGTTTAATATTTTTTGGGGTTTTTTTGTTTGTTTTAAGTCTCGTGTAGATATTTCCTGTGTCGACGCTTTTTTGTGTATGTATATATCTAAATACGTCTGCGTGTTTATGCATTATAATTTGATTGTGTATATATTGTCTTTTGCAAGATGTCATCATCTCCTGCCTCTGTTTATGCTTCAAATGTATCTATGTTGTTATGAAGTTCAGAGCAACATTTGATCTTAACGTTTATTCCAATTTAATTTCAATAAAAACAAAATAAATAGAATAATATACGTATTTTTTCTTTTTTCCACAGTAATTTTATAATTTTAAACTTAATATAGATTAAATTTAAATTTTAAAATGGGTAATTTTTAATTTCAAATGTTATCTTATAATTTAATATTTATTGGTTGGAATAAATTCTATTTTAGCCTAACCCTAACATTAAAGCATTAAGTAATTATTATAACATTAGTTCGTTGTCAAGTTTTTTTTTAAATTCTCTTATACTTGTATTTTGATTGGTCAATCCAGCTTATGCAACAGCGTTTCCCCTTGCAAGGGACGATTAATTGATTTTAACCTTTTAAAACCTTTTATTCTATATTCAACAACATCACTTGATAAAACACCATAGGGTGTTGAGACAAAATGGCTATATTTGTAGTGATCTTATAACATATTTATGTTATAATTTTCAAATAAATTATTATATATATATATATATATATATATATATATATATATGAAATAATCTTAGTTACAAAGTTATGTACAAGATTTAAAAATGGATGTGAAGAGTTGAGTAAATTAGCTTGTGACGATCTTATAAAATTAGACAAATATTGTTGGCTTGGAGAAATACTATCCTAAATTTGGCTTCTGCCTGGGATCCGATAAAAAATGGTCAAACACCTTGGGGATATATGGTTGTGACGATCTGATAAAATTAGACAAAATCCGACAAAATATGGTCAATCTTCTTGTGTTTATTCGGTTTGGAAAGGAAAAATCAAAAACGAAACAAATATTTCTGACTCTCGAGGCATTCGTATCTACTCAGTTTTTTTTATAGGTAAACAAATCAATTTCTTTGATTATGTAAACATACGAAATTTTACAATATGACTGTTTGGAGAGTCTGAAAAAGATTAGCATTTATAAGCCCCAACTTTGCTTGCCGATACGGCATAAAGCACGTTGGATCTAGCGATAGTTTCTCTTATCGAAGGGGACGAAGGTTAGAATCTTGCCTGAGAACTCATATTTTTCTTTAATAAAATTCTCGAAAATTCAAGCCAGTAGAAGAAAACAAAAATACGGTTTATTAAATAAAATATAGGCATCCACTAAAAATAAACTTTAAGTAATAAAATCTGCCAGCTTAAAAAATAGAAATCCATCAGTGTCTTGGAAATTATTTTTCAACTTTGGTTGATCATCGTCTTTCTCTCTCTATATATATATATACATACATATATATTTGAAACATGGTTAGAACTGTGTAGCGTTAAAAACATATTTTAAATCAATTTATATATATATATATATATATATATATATATATATATATATATATATATATATATATCGCCTTCCACAGACAGACTGTTTCGCTTTATCACAGCTCATCTGTGTGGATAGACATCCAATCACTTCAGGCGAGGACCGAAACCCGTCTGGTTCGATATCTGTCGGAGATTCTAACCCCTAGGCCATCGAAGCCTGGGAGAGAGTTTTTGCATATTTATTTTTTCCATAAACAAAGTCTTTCATTATCAGAAGTAATTTGACTGTTTACAAATTCGTTACACCTCACAGTGCTCAACTGATTAAATTATTTTATCGAGAGCTAATATCACCATACACAAACAGACTGTTTCGCTGCATCACTGCTCATCAATGTGGCTAGACATCCGTTCACTTCAAGCCGGAAACTCGACCGATTTGGTATCAGACAGTTTAAAAACTGAAACTAAAATTTTCAGTTTTAATTTCGGTTTTGCAACATAGAAATTTTCTATGTTGCGGTGGAATCATATTTTAAAAAAAATCAAAAAAAAATCATATTACACACACACACACACAAACACACACACACACACACACACACACATATATATATATATATATATATATGTATATATGTATATATATATAATTATACGTTCAACATCAAAATCATTATGTCTAAAGCACCTAAACCAATCTCTGCATGTTGTTTCCGACAGAACATAGTCGCCGTAAGTCACAACAAGAATTCTGTGTGCTTCAACTGCAGATTCATTTTGAATAATGTAGTACAATAAAATCCCCACCAAATAGCCTTCCTTTGGTACGAAATCCGACATATTTAACACTATGAAATACAAAGATGTTTACACTTCGGCGAAATGACATATACTGAAATTCAAACATTCTTATTGAACTTCCTCATAGATGCGTTTCCATCTGAAAATACATGCACGCAGTTATGTGAACGGCATCTTTTTGGAAAACACTGAGAACTTATTCAAGATCCTATATATATATATATATATATATATATATATATATATATATATATATATATATATATATATAAGGATATTGAAATAAAAAACTTTGTTAAAATCGCTACACTATTGCAATTATATTTCAACACTACAAATGTGTCTCCTCAGGCGATGGTAAACTATTGACAAGTCATGTTTTTGTTTTAATATCCTAAAATAAATACTATTTATCTAATCTATATTGAGCCCTTTTTTAAATTAAATGTTACAGACTGTGGAATTTATATTATATTTGTTCTCATTTTATCTGGGTATATATAGATGTTTGTGATTTAAATATATTTTGAAAAGCAAATACTATATATATATATATATATATATATATATATATATATATATATATATATTTTGTGTGTGTGTGTGTGTGTGTGTGTGTAAAGAAATTCATTGAAATGATTATTATGCTGTAGAATCTTCTGGGAAAAATTATAGGAATAATATATAATGTGTACAAGAAATGGATGAGTATACTTATAATAAAAACAACCGAAAAATATGTAATAATAATCATAATAATAATGCCAATTTACTTATAAATTGGTAACTGATCTCAAAGAAGGACATTGATCAAATTATAAGCCGATGCAACAGTAACAAATTTATTTTGAAGATAGATCAAGTCTTCTCAGTCGGCTTTCCCATTATTGATTCTGTTCAAAGTTATCA
This sequence comes from Acanthosepion pharaonis, assembly GCA_903632075.3. Taxonomy (NCBI): domain Eukaryota; kingdom Metazoa; phylum Mollusca; class Cephalopoda; order Sepiida; family Sepiidae; genus Acanthosepion; species Acanthosepion pharaonis. Next base: position 793,296 of record CAHIKZ030004400.1, read on the forward strand.
TAGACATTTTTCAGCTTTTTTTTTATTCCAACACCGACTGACATCTATAATCAATTTGATGTTTTTAATAGTTCTCAAAGAATAATAATACTAATTATATGAGAATCGCTCGAATCATCACAATATATTAGAAAACATATATTTTTCCCTCGTTGCCTGTCAGAAGATAGGTAGCAATGGAAAAGATTTGAACACGGACAGGTGAAAGGTAAAAAAAATGCTAACACAAGCGAACGAGCATGTACATGATTACGCAAAGGACAACTCAAAAGAGATATGCATTTATTTTCGATGTAGGCTGGTAGGAACGCATCAAGATTTTGGTGAATCAGACAAAACTGACGAATAGAAAGCTATATATGCTGTACCTTTAACGAATAATAGGAAGCAATACATGCAAATGCAAGAACAAGGCTTAAAAAAAGGTAACAGCCATAAATTGGGAACTAGAATTAGATTCCTGCAACCTAAAAAATATTTCTACCTTTAAATAAACTGCAAAATGCGGATAAACCGTAGAAAACTAATCATTTAAACCGCTGATGTGCGAGGTACAGAATCGGTGTTCTCGACTTATTCTCGCGATGTCAAATCCGAGTTCAGAATTAGTGCACTTGATATATTCCTGCGAGAACAAGACAGAGTACAGAGTCAGTTGGATCGATTTATTCCCGTGACGTCAATTCCGAGTACAGAATCAGTGTACTCGATTTATTCTCACGATCTATATTCCGATTACGGAATCAATGTACTCGTTTTATTCTTGCGAAGACAATTCCGAGTACAAGTCCAATTTTATTACAAAAACAATTTACTACTTTTATTCTCACGAGGCCAAGCTCGCGTATAGAATAAGTGTACTTGATTTATTCTTGTGAGGACAATTCCGATTACCGAATATGTTGTACTCGATTTATTCCCGCGATGTCAATTCCGAGTACAGAATCAGTCAACTCGATTTATACCAGTGTGCTTAATTCCGATTACAGAATCAATGTACACGTTTTATTCTAGCGGGTTCAATTTTGCGTATAGAATCAGTGTACTCGATTCATTCTTGCGGGGTCAAGCCTGATTATAAAATCAATGTACTCCACTTATAACCGCGATGTCAATGCCGAGTACAGAATCGTTGAATTAGATTCATACTTGAGATATCTATTCCGATTACAGAATTAGCGTACTCGTTTTATTCCAGCGAGGTCAAGTCAGATTACAAAATCAATGTACACATTTTATTCTCGTGGGGTCAATTCAGTATAGAATCAGTGTATATGATTTATACTTGAGAGATCAAGCCCAATTACAGCATCAGTGTACTGATTTCTTCCAACGAGGTCAAATCCGATGACAGGATCAATGTACACGCTTTATTCTCGTGAGGACAATTTCAAGTATGGAATCAGTGTACTCAATTTATTCTTGCGATGTCTTGTCTGATTGAGATCAAGCCCGATTACAGAATCAATGTACTTGAATTATTCCCGGATGTATATTCCGAGTACAAAATCAATGATCTCGATTAGTACTTGCGATATCTATTCCGATTACAGAATCAATGTACTTGATTTATTGTCGCGAGGTCAATCCCGATTACAGAATGAATGTAGTCGATTTATTCTCGCGTGGTCAATCCTCAAAAGAGAAATGTCATTTTTTTAAAATGTGTAGCCTAACAGGACCGCATCAGGGAATTGTTGAAATAGGCAAAACTCATAAAACTGTATATGCGGTATATATGGCGAATAATATGAAGCAGGTGACGTGAATGTAAGAAGATCGCTTAAATGGCTGGTTGTCATCGGTCATAGATTAGGTAATGTGTAAATGTTTTGTCTGCCTGTTCCGTCAGAACGTAAGCGATCAGGTCTCTCCACAGCTTCCTTTGTTTTGTAGCTCTGAGCAATATTTATCTTGTTATTATCAGTTCTGTTATTATCACTCCCTTTTCTGGTGGCCATTTACAAAAATAAAATAAAAAAATTAGATATGTTACTCTTTGTTTCCTACTACCTAGCTTGCCCTTAGTATGTTCTGTGAGCGTCAAATTCTCCAAGACCACTTTCTACTTTATGAATTCTATAAATTCTAACTGTTTACTGATTCTAAGTATGTGTCCTTAAATCTTTTGAGCCCTGCGTTCATGGCCAATTTTAACCTTTCTGCCTGAGCTCCTGAGTCAAAATTCACAAATAATTGGTATGCAACGTTTCACTATAGCTATAAAAAACACTTACAAGTGTTTACCTATCGGTGGCTGGGCATTAAGTCATTTTTCTCTACCACTGTTAAACAGGTGGCTGATCCTTACGTCATTTTTCTCTACTACCGGTAAAGTGGTGGTCACGGCTCAAAGGTTTAAAGAATCCTTGTTCCTCACGTATTCCGATTATGATATGCTCAGCATCCTTCTGTAGAGCCCTATCTTTGTTGTGTCACATCCATTCTTCATCTGAGGTAGGTTTCCCGCATTCACTGTCTTATAGAAGATTTGATTTGACTGCACGCTTTTCTTTTTTCAAAAGTGTACAGAATAAACAAGTTGCTGTCATAAAAAACGAAAAAAAAATGAGCAGAAAGTCCCATTTTGACACTTCTAAAGAAGGGAAATATTATCCACGAAACCGTAGATGTGGCTTTCCAAAGAAACCACATAATTGGAAAATGATGAAAAACTTGCTTGAATACGTTGGCGAATATATACAATGTAATAATGAGGTCTCTTGAATATAAAGGAAACACTAGAATCGAGATTAGAGAGATCCACAACAACAGCAAATTACTGCCATATATAGGCAGAAGTTGTTCAATTCTAACTTTTCCTTTATTTTTAGGGGATAACGTATTTTCCATTCTACAACCTTTTTAAGTCTATCACAGCATTATCGCTGCAAATGTTCACATGAACTCCGCCCTTTAGTTCCACCGGGATATTTTCATATGCACTGAATGCTTCCAGACAGCCCTTCCACTTACAGTAATTGCCTCCCCGAACTCGAATGTCGTATATGTCTTCTGTATTTTACAGGGTGTCCCTAAAGTCTGGGCATCTAGAAAATTTCATTAACTATATTTCTTTTACCTCCACAGATTAAACATCAAAGTTAAAAGAAGAAAGAATTGACTTCTTTTTCTGGTGTAGACTAAAGGCGAAGGTGTACTCCATGAAAATCACAAATGCAATACACTTGATTGAATGCATAAAGAGTGAATGTGCTAAAATTGGCGGTGATATCGAGTCATTGCATCGGGTTCACGTGAATCTTGCAAAGCGCATCAACATTTGCATAAAAAATGATGGAAATCATATTGAATATGTTATTTGTTAATTTTTTTTTTTTTTTTTAACATACAACGTGTGTTAGCACGTGCGATACCCCGACTTCATCAGCCGCCGACCAGGGGTGATCTCACGGTTTCGGTGGCTATGGCCGGACCGCCACCCCAGGCGCCACCAGCAGCATTTGTCACCAGGCAGGGTATGAAAAAAAAATAATTGATCGTTCCTCTTTGCAAATTCTTAATGAAATAAATAAAACGATTGTTCCTCTTTGCAGCTTTTGTCCGTAATGAAAGTTCCTGAACGCGTTTGCCGTTATTGACGCGCTCGTAAAAATCGTTATTAACGGCTATGTAAATATTTCACCTGCGCATGTTAGGTCGTGATGATGCGCGCATAATATTTCACTAATGTTTGTTCTGATCTTAATTTTTCATTTGTCGTCGATTTGGTCGTTTTTCCTCTTCTTATCTTTTCCATAACCGGTTCAAATCACTCAAAGCAAACGTCGTATATTATTCTACAAAAGGAACTGATCTTTTGCCATATGTGACCCTTAATATTGTTATTAAGGATAAAAGAAAGCTTTGTCAAGATTAGTCCAAACAGTCTTCTGGTTACCTTTGGGCCACTGTATTCTTGGTTTACTTAGGATTTCTCCAGGGTGCTGTCGCTCAACGATGGAATCCTGAACGCTGTGGGTGTATTCCAGATTCACAATCCCATCACTCGATTTACATTCTCCAATAGGAGAATTACGTTGTTTGCACCAGCGTGCCTTATGGATACGTAAACCGCGTAAACCGTTGAATCTTCTGCCGCAATCATACGTTTTATCCGGGTCCATATACAGGTCATTTCCATTAACATCAGTCTGATGGGTGATATATTCTCCCTCCCCGCTACAGTCACCCAGAGGGCATTCTACGTCTCTTGTATTCTTCATGCTTTAATGTAGATTCTTGTCTTTCCAAGATGTCACTCCACCTAATAAATAATATTAGGTTGGTACATAATTATCAGGCGTTTTTAAGAATATTCATTATAAAAAAAGAAACATAATTTTTCAGCAATAACATTTTTAAATGATTATCCCGGAGCGTATGATTATCGATACGTATTGGTATAACCAGAAAATAAAATATTTTTATTAAAAAAAATGAGCAAAGCAGCAATATTTATTAATAAATAACTCGTATAGAAAAACGCCTGATAATTATGCACCAAACCAATAAGATGTTGAAATTTAATTTCTTGAAAATATGCATTTTTGCGTATGTGTCCAAACTTTAGGGACACCGTGTATTTGTTAGCATAAAATTCCGTCCAGATAAAATTTTCCCGAGAGCTGTTATTTTGTGGAAGAGACGATCGCGTGAGTGTATCCATGAACATTGAAATCATAAATTCTTCAAGGGTCTATTATTATCTATCCACCATAATCTTCAAATCTTTCTTCCACCTCTTATATTCATATCACACTCTTTGTTATGTGACCCTCTACATTGACTGGCTCTTGTGACTTGTATTAGGTGAGCTTTTAAAGACGTCATTATTTTGACAGTACGATCACTATTATAGGTTGGTTTTGGTGTCGATTACATTAGTCATTGGATTTATATAAATGATTCTTACTGAAATAAGCGAACGTTGCCAAACAGTCGTTCTCCTGGCATGAGAAATCAAAAGAAAACTAAGTGAACAGTCAATTGAAAGCACTGCTTTTATCTTAAGTGTTTTCAACGTCACATCAGAGGCAATATGTTCTTGTTTTGCACTGGTCTGAACTGACATTTTCTCTGGTCCTAATCGATGAACATTTAACACGTATATAGGCAATCATTACCGGAATGGAAGTAGCCATAAATAACTCTGCCATTAGTTGCTTTTTCAGGCATGAATTTTAAATCGTGATTGCCTGTAAGCTGGTGACGTATCAAATGTGTCAGTGAAGCAATGCTATTTTGTTTTTTTGTTTTTTTTAGTTGCGTGATAGCAAAAATAAAGTGTGCTTCTTTTACACCATGTTTCATGGCATTTTATTATCCGGATTACGAAAAGAAACTAAAACTTTTATTATTCACCCATATCCTTGGCAAAAGAAAAGCGCTGTAACTGTCGCAGAAAATGCGTTAATCGCGTATGAAAGAAAGATGTAATAAATAAATAAATAGATAAATAGATAAAAGGAAACGTTTAGTATTCAAAAAAAGGTACGATTATGTATTAGAAAACGAAGATAGTATGAAACAGCAAATAACCCCACTTCCGGTTGTGTGGACAATCTGACTAATTGAAAATATAACCGTCAAGAGGGTTCACACGAAAGGTGTTTCGTATCATGCAAGATCAGTGATATATGAGAATATTTTTTTTTAATTATTTCACCCCAGGTAAAGCAAAAAACTCATTAAGATGCAAGGGGGTTAATGAATTTTAGAGGATAAAAATACTAAAGAGAGATAACAACAAAAGAAGAGAAATTAAGTATGCAGAAGATAACGAATGATATTGCATTTAAAATTTTTGAAGATCAAAGTTGATTGGGGAGCAATATTTATCTTGTTATTAGCAGTCCTGCTATTATCACTTCCTGTTCTGGTAACCATTTACAAAAATAAAATAAAATAATTAGATATGTTACTCTTAGCTTCCTACTACCTAGCTTGCCCTTTGTATGTTCTGTGAGCGTCAAATTCTCCAAAACTATTTTCTGCTTTATGAATTCTATAAATTCTAACTCTTTACTGATTCTAAGTATAAGTGTCCTTAATCCTTTGAACCTTGCGTTCCTGAACAATTTTAACCCTTGTACCTGAGCTCCTTAGTCAAACTTCGCAAATAATTGGTATGTAATGTTTCACAGGTAGCTATAAAAATAGTTACAAGTGTTTACCAACCATTCAACCGGAAGCGTTTTCCACAAGCGGGAAGTGCTACAGAATTAACGGTTACATCTAGCTATATCCACTGCAAAATAATAAGACTTAGTGCAAATCTAGTCAGTCAGTTATGTGCCATACGTTTAGGCGATCATGTATCTTTCGATAGATTTTTTTTACCGCTGTAGGTTGCTATTTTTGCAGTAGACCAGTTGCCACCCAAGGTCTGATATTTACCCATAGGTGGGGAAGAAGAGGATTCATATCTTCCTAAAGGGTATTAGCACGTAAGTGAATGTAATGTATTCGACTGAAATTCGAAATCGGCTCTCCGATTCCTCAATCCATGCCTCTGTCTATTACTCCACCGTACCTTCAATCTATTACTGCGGTTAAATTCATACAATTTAAGGTACTTAAATTGTATGAATTTAACCGCAGTAATAGATGAAAGTAATATTTCTTTTGGACTTTCGGACGCCAATTGAGACTAAAACCAATATTTTTTCTTAACAGAAAATCTCAATGGCGTAAAAATAAAAGTCAGTATTCACTTAAGTACATTGAATTTATTATACTCATTTTCTATTTGGGCTCTTCGATGTGGTGTAATGGTTAGCAAGCTTAGAAAATCATTTTATCGTGTGAACGTGGCTAATCTTGATTTGCTTTTTTGTCGCCTTTAACACAACAGGGTGCTTTTCTTGTCGGACCCCTTCTGTGGTAAAGCTAGATTCTTATGCTTACCTAGTTAATGAGAGTAACTGTTGTTTCCAGCCTGCTCTCTTTGTTATGATCCATGTCAAGACCCCAACTCCCCCAGTTGGTTTTTGGTTCTTCTTTTTTTTATCTTGACTTGATTAGCCTTTGATATTTATTAACTCTGTAATTTTTTTTTATCTCTTCCCTGCCTTTAGCGAGCGAGCGTCATGATTCTACGAAGCGGCAGCATGCAGTGACCATTCTTATTTTCATGTGGGGTGGACGTTTCCTACAAGCATATTTTATTTTTAGTTTGAATGATTTGTATTTCATTTTTAGTTATTGGCGTCAACCCGCCACTCATTTCATGTCATATATTTTTAGCTATTTTTATAAGAAAATAAAAAAAAACAAAGACATTTCTATATATTGTGATATTTAGTAGGATGCCTGTGAATATGCGGTATTGTGGTATTTGTTGGATTGAATGATTATGAATAAGCACTTGTGGTAAATGAGTAAACTGTAATGAATGAACTGTTCGCAATATAAATTAGCTAGGTGTAGGATAGTCAGTGACCGCCAGCTCCTCTCCGATTTCCATTTTTGGCTTTCTGCTACATGAAATGTAATATTTCAAAATAGTTTATTTTCAATTGGATTCAAAATAAACTACCATTTTGTATGGTTTGCGTTTCGCCTTGATGACAACTTCAGTACGATGAGGGACTGTGGCATTATTCTGAAATCTCAGTGGTCCAGATGTCTTGACATTGGCTGGCGGTTTCTCTGCAACCTAATAGTGACCCCATAAATCTTCACTGAGATTGAGGTCAGGGCTGTTGGCAGCTCATTCTAACGAAGTGATACTGACCGTCTTAATATATCATTGCACTTTATTTGATTTGTAACATGTGGCGCCACCATGTATGTGAATGTGGATCTCTTCCTATCTGTATATGGTTCAATTTGTCTTTCTGCTATGCCCATACAGTTGCTTTTTCTTTCTAGTTTTGGAGTTCCCCGCTCTTCTGTTTGTCTTTCTGTTCCAGATATATATCATACTGGCTAGGCGGACGATCCATTTCGCCGGTTCAAGTAAAGGCTCTGTATTCAGAATGACCTACTAAGGCCAGAGATACTCAGTCTGCACTACTGTTTAACCCATATCTCTCACCCAAGATCAATTGTGCAAAAGTGAAAGACCTTGGTCGGAATTTTAAGTCGGCACACCTATCCGACTTTCTCGACTGATATTGTGATATTGTTTTTTTTTAATTATTATTATTATTAATAATAATAATAATAATAATCCATATTATTATTTCCTTTGATTTTTGTTGCATACACATTTCCTTCCGGTCAGAAATGGCTTCATGACCTTTTCACTGATCGTATTTGCAAATAATAAAAATGAAACAACCTATGAACACACGCAATTTACATAGATAAAGCCCTTCGTAAGCTGTGAGTTGTAATTGTGGGTACATTTTTTTGTATTTCTTTAAAGCATGGACTACCAGGAATCCCTTTATAAAGTCTATCAGTTATTTTCCAATCAAACCCGGGGCTCAAACCAGATCTGGAATTATTGATGATTTTTTGTGCCACATTTTTGAGATTTTCACTTCAAGATGTTAGCACATCTTCAAATATATATTACAGCCCGATGTAATCAATGAGAAAGCTCATTCTGTTTTTGTGTTTCATCTGAGTGATTAGCGTTGATTGTTCTGTCTGTGTGCATTTCAAAATCCCATAAAATTGTTCCAGGTCCTATCTCTCTAACCAGTTATTATTGTTATTATTACTTATTCTTGTGTATGTCATGTTTCTTGCTTTGAATCCTGTAGAGCCGGCTCCAAACTATGGTCCTTACGCTTATATAGAAGAATTGTCATTTAATTGATAGTACATTAGTATATAAGATGTTCCTAGCAGGGCGATATTGTGGGCAATCTGCATGTTGATGTTACCTGGAACACTCTTAGTAAAATTGTCGATTCCTTTTCTCACGAGGCACAGAGATCCCATTTCTATTGGTACAGTCTCTCATCCCCCATATCTTGTTAATCTCGATCTCCAGGATAATTTCTCAATAATTTTCAGGGAGGTGTTTCTCTCAGATAGTAATGCTATGTCAATAAGCATACACATCCTTAATTTCTTGTCTTTTATGATAATATCAGGCCCGTTGGCTTTTACTTCCCTATCAGTTTGAATTGGCAAGTCCCAGTAAATATCTACATCCTTGTTTTGTGTAATTGTGTCTGGTTGGCGCTCACATTTGATCTTCCAGTAGTTCTGTTTTTGTTCTTTTTTCATGTCTTTCAGTGCACATATGCTGCCATCTTGTTATATCTGTGGGTAAAATCATTTTTTGACAGTTCCGGACATCCTGAGATAATATGGTCGACAATTTCATCATATTTTCTTCACATCCTGCATTTTGGATTAGTTCCATCTTTGATTACGTGACAGTTATTCGACCTGATTGCAAGGCTTTGATCCTGAGTTAACAATAATTAGACCTTCTGTCTCAGCCTTCAGCCAGGTTCCCATCAGCCTCTGACGGGATTTCTGTTGGTCTACATCTGCTTCTATATTTCATTTTACGTATTTGCCATGCAACGCCTTTTCCTCCAAGTGTTTTTGTAATTTCATTTAGTCAAGTTGTTTTGCCTTCTATTTTACTCGTTTGGTGTAAATGGTATTCACTTCGTTTTTTGTTGGTAAGATTTCAGGTATATTAAGCTGTTTCCTGAAAGATACAATTTCTTTGTTGCTGGAGTGGATTTAGTATTTAAATATTTGTAGAAGAAGGTCATAGGTTTGTGTGAGGTATGCTTCCAATCCGAGTGTTGTAGTTTTTAGAGTTTGTTCAACTTGGATTAGACCCCGGGCTCCAAAAGCTTTTGGTACGTGCAGCCTATCAACATTTGATTTCGGGTAGTGCATCCTTTCTAAGCATTTTTCTGGCTTTGGCGCCCAGTTTTAAATGTCAATTAACTTCCACTTAATAATGTTCAACCTGTATGTTACTACTGGTATAGCTAAGGTGTTGATAGTCTTCATTTTATTGGCCACAGTAAGTTCGCTTTCTAGTATCAAACGCACTCTTCTATAGTATTCTTTTCGGATCTTTTTCTTCATAATTCGATGTTGTATTCAATCTCCTTCATTAATTCCTAAGTATTTGGATGTACGATCTTGGTCTAGTTCCTTAATCTTGTTGTTGATATCAAGGTCTAAATCTGCATTATTATTATTATTATTATTATTATTATTATTATTAGCTTCCAATTTTTGTTATGGTTACATTTAATGATTTGTTTTTTCCATAGGAACACTAGCGTTACATGGACAAAGTTCTTCTTAGTGTGTGGGCTTTACTTATTAATACATTTTTTATATTTCTCTTGAGCTGGGATTTCCATGATCATTATTGTTGTAATTATTATTATTATTATTATTATTAAAAATTATTTTTATTTTGGAAGTTTTTTAAAAAGTGAACTACGAAAAATCGATGTATTTTTATTGACAAAAGTACGCAGTTGTAGGCTTTAAGAAAGCTTTATTCTCCTGACAATACATGTTTCGCGTATAGTGTCCTTCTATAGTCCCAGTAAACAGCATTAGCTCTCTCAAAGAGGAGAGTAACAAAATAAGGGGAGAACACTCTTGATTATTCATAATATAATTATTATTGTTTAAAAAGTCAGCATCAAATTATTCCGACGTACGGAATTACGCGTTTTAGGCGATCACGAGTATATTACAAATTTCCTATAAATAAATATATATATATATATATATATATATATATATATATATATATATATATATATATATATTTATTTATTTATTTATATATATAACTTTGTTAATTTATTCCTGGAAGAAGAACAGATATTTTCGCAAGTTGGTTAATAGATTTAAATCCTTGCTTCTTAATTTGCAGAGGTACTTCTTTTTATAAGTAAATTTTTAAAAAAATCACGCAAGTAAATCACTTTATAGAATTCAGTTGCCAAATAAATATCTTGTGAAGAACTCTGTGAGCTTAATGGTTGGAATTATTTGCTGAATATAAGAAAGAATACATTTTGCTTACAGGTTTATTTCACACATGTGAGAATAATATTTCTAGATCGGATATAGTCACAGGTGCTGTTTGCACTTAAGAACATCTTATAGATGTTAATTTCGCACTATCGTCGCGAAATACGAGAATGCATAAAGAGCTTTGCCACTTTGTGTAAATGTCGATGTAGCCTGATCGAATAAGCCAGATCTTTCATTCCTTTTTTTTTCTATGTATTAAATACAGTGAATCAATTTTGAACATAATCGGGATTCTTTCAGGGTTGCAACATCTATATCTGCAATATAAATTCACGATTACGAGACCATTGAGGTTAGTAGGAGTATCCCACGTACCGTAACCGTAGCATTAGTGGTGTTTCATGGCAAAGATAGCCTGGCGGAGGCCAATCCTCCCAAGGCTGGTTTTGAAGTCACATTTTTTCCATCTGGACCGGTTGTTGCCCGAAGCTATAGGGCTCAGTCTATTCTGATATTTTAGCCAGGGAAAAGATAGATTCATACCTTTCCCAAGGTTATTAGTGAATGTAATGAATTTGACCTGAATTCGAAATCGGCTCTCCAATTTCTCAATACCAGCCATTATCCATTTCTCCACTGTGCCTCCAAAATATAAACTACCGAGTCTAATGAAACATTTTCAAAAACCGAAAGAAATATGTATCGATCAGTTATAACAAATATAATATGAGAGATAAGGCGACTGAACATAGAATCAATTGGGATAGTTTTGCCCAATACCTCTAGGGGCTACAAAACCAAAAAATAAACCAGAAATGAGACACAATCTAATGTTCTTTAATAGCCTCGGCAGATCTTGATTACCACATGGATGTCATACTCGTTCAGGAATATCTGAACTCTAAGCTGTATGCAATGGCTCACCTAGATCAATGCTTAAAACGACTCTGAGAGAAGGAATCCTGTAATTCTTAGCGTGGAACATATTTCTTCTAACCTCTTGGCTGATGCTAGTGAAAAGAACGGAAATCATATCATTGAGGAATTTCAGCAGTAGTAACAACTAAAATGGACAGCACATGTAACTCGTAGAGAAAATAATGACATAAACAAGATGTTGATGTTCCAAACTACTTCAAACTAAAGGTCAGGAAGGAAACTCCCATCAGTACTGGAAAGAGTGATAAAAGTTACTGGACCGGAAAAACTTGATATTTTTTTAACAGAAAGATTTTATAAATCTCAACTGACGGAAGCACCGGCTGCTCGGTCAACAAATGTCGAATGTTTCCATGGACCTCCAATCGGTTGTTAACTGGGGCAAGAAATGGCTGGTCAATTTAATGCCTCAAAAACTAAATTACTCTCTATTAATCACCATAGAGATCCTTCCCTGCCCCCCATTAGAATGTCTCCCGCTCAACTTCTCGAGAGCACCTCTCTGCGTCTGCTCGGTCTCACGTTGACTGCTGACCTGAGATGGAACAAATACATTGAGTCAATTGCTTCTTCCACCGCGAGAAAAGTTGGTTCTCTGTGCCGCGCCAGGAAATTTTTCTCCCCGGAATCGATACTTCAAATATACAAATCAACCATTCGCCCTTGCACGGAGTATTGCTGCCATATATGGTCTGGGGCACCTTCTGTTTACCTCGGAGTTCTTGACAAGATCCAGAGACGGATATGTAATATAATTGGCCCTGATCTGGCGTCTCGTCTACAGTCATTCTCTCACAGACGCGCCGTCGCCTCTCTCTGTCTTTTCTACAAATATTTTCATGGTAATTGCTCCACTGAGCTGCTTTCACTGGTTCCCAGACTCCATGAATTCAAGCGCCCTACGAGGCTGGCATCCCGCTCTCACCCTTACACTGTAGAAACTACTAAATGTGGTCGTCTTTTCTACTCCAATAGCTTCATATCTCGCACATCTCGCCTGTGGAACTCATTTCCCTATTACAGTTTCCCTGAGAGCTATAATCTCCAACTATTCAAATGTAATGTCAATCGACATCTCCAGTTATCTTGATCTATCCACTATCCTTCTCCTCATCCTTTCTTCTATCACTCCTATCTGCTCTCGCTCCAAATCTTCTCTAACCCCCTGCATCCTAGTGGCTTCACGCCTTGCTCGGGGCGTAATGCTTAAAAAATAAATAAGGAAATGGCTAATATTATTATTAATCTTAGATATGAAGAGATGATGTGGTGATGTGTGAGCGTGCGAAAAAGGCTATACGTGTAGTTCCTGAGGTTGTGTAGGGAAGATCAATCTAGATACATACTCAATCTAAATATACTCGAAGAAGTCAATATTATAGTGATCGGGAAAACATCCTGTTGACTGTCTATTCCAATAAGCACCTGTTTTTGTTTTTTTTTTTTAGAATCTTATTCCTTACGAATGTAATCCAAAGGGAGTGAGGATGATACATCCTTGTGTACGTGGTAAAGCGGGTCTTAGCTGCAAAGGTCATAACTGGCGAAAACAAGGAATGTATCTCGTCGGCACACTTGACATGGAAATAACGATACATTAGCGAGAGATTGCGGCGTTTTGTTGGTGGGAAAATTTGTTGTAGGCTGTAAAATATTAATCAGTTTCTTCCTTTGGCAGTTATAAAACTATTTCTCTTGCCATGTTTTCGATTCTTTTTTATAAATCCAAATGTTGGTACGTAAAAGTTTAGTTCCTGAAATTAAAAGTATGATCGTGCTTAGTGTTGCTTTTGTCTGCTTGCTTTTGTCTAAGACTGCACGTTGCTGGATGGTAGTGGAAAGATAGATGCCTTTTGTGACGTAGACATACCATTTAAATTTCCTTTCTTTGCCGATTCTTATGAAATCTTCGAACGGGTCTGATGGTGACTCGCACTGCGGCTTTGTGATACGCACTACGTTGGAAATGTGTAGAATGATTCAGTAGCATCTCATTTCTAGTTCTTGGATTCTTTGCTAGAAATAAGATGAAAACAAATTATATATATAATTTGATATATTAATAAGAGGAAATAACACCGATTCGAACTTCATCCAACAGAAACCCCTCTGGTAGGGGGACTCGCGGTTTTCATGAGTATGAACCATTTCTTAATTGTCCACCCTGGTCAGGAGAGGTAGCACCTGTTAGGGTCCCAGCTATGGGCAAATTGGGGTCAAACACCATGAAGGTATAAAATTACATTTTTATAATGAAAATACCAACAATGTATTTTCATAGTAAAAGAAAATACCAGCAATACATTAAAAAAAATTACCCGGCAATAAATTTTGTAAAAAAAAAAATTCCGTCGATTTTAAAAAAAAAAAAAAAAATTGACAAGCGATACATATGAAAAATTATACACATTTTGTAAAATATATATATATATATATATATATATATATATATATATATATATATATATATATATATATATATATATATATATATATAGCAATATACTTTTTAAAAAATTACCAGCAATATATTTTTGTAATGAAAATTACTAATGCCCCCAAGAAAATTAATTTTCGGCATTAAATGACCCATAAGAAATTGATATGCCTTTAAACAAACAAGCAAACAAACCCCGGTGTGGATTAAGCCCTGACCTGGAAATGACAGGGACTTCAATTATAAACACCTGAAATTGTGTTTCAAATATCAAACAGAAGTAGACATTGATATGGAAAACATGGGAGACACGTCCAGATCGATGTTTGGAAGTTGATTCAAGAGTGAAGATTTAGGCGCGAAGCAAACTTCGGGGATATGTAATAATTGGACACTTCTATAGTCTTATGCTGAAATTGGGCATTAAGTCAGTTATCTACAGTTCAGACAAATAACTTGAAAGACGAAGCGATCAATGTCAAATGTACAATGAAAAAAAAAATGAAATTGTTGATGTTTTAAGCAACTGTTATCGAAGATACAGTGTAACCCGGATATAAGAGAGTCTCTTATATCCGGTTTTATCTTATATCCGGGTTTGGTTTATTTTGTTTAGGTAATTATGGGCTCTAAATTGGGAACAGAGAAAATCTCTCTTATATCCGGGTGTCTCTTATATCCGGGTCTCTTATATTCGGGTTACACTGTAGTTATGCCACCCTTTTGTTTCTTAAAAAGCCTGTGTGAATTGAGGGATTATATCAACACACTGATTCTTTACAATATTTTAAAAAAAATATTGATTATCGATTCCTTAAGAATTAACCTTTTCTTAACCGATTATTGTGTGTTTAATGTTTATTTCAGATTTACGCAGTAATCAGAAACCATGCACAGATCCACATATTCACGCAGTTTTACAAAACTATACATAAAGGCCACAATAACTGGGGCATACAAGCTCAGGGCTGCCGATAATCACACTGACGACAATTGTGTTGCTTTGTGGGGTTTTCTTTAACGATTTTCTGTTTGTGTTTTGTGTTTAATTATTTTAAGCCTTTGATGGCGGAACGGAGAAGCTGCCATTAGAGTAAAATCTAAAACAGCTCAAGGAGTGAGCTATATATTGGGAAGTGTCAAAATCCAACAAGCGAGGATAGTGTAGAAATAGACGCTAGGAAGTATGACACGCACACACACACACAAAAATTGAAAGTGCATAAAAATAGTAAAATAGACCTTTCAAAGGGCTAAACAATCTAATAAGCGATATAAAATATCCCTGGAAACAAGTGTTCTGGAATTTTATGTAAAATCTAGGTCAAAAGTGTGATATAGGGAAGTCAGGTTTTCATCTATCTTATAATTAAACTTCAGCTACAATTACTGACCCAAACATATCTTACATTCCTTACACATGTATTTCTTACACGAAAACATCATATTTTTGCTCATCATTCTTACAAAAACCACCACAATACCTCAGAGTCTCTATGAAGTCCAAACTAGTTCTCCTATTTCCAACTGATCTGTGGGGCGTGGGGAATAAAAATAGAGAAAAGTTCATCAGAACAATTACCATGAAACTATTTAGAGAAAAGGCACATAAAAGGTGCGTAACGTTGGTGAGAATGACTGAAGCTGAAATGCCAGGTCAGGGCCAATAACATTGCAGATTCTTGCTTGGATTTTATCAAGAATTTCTAAATGTATAGGTCATGTATCAACGGGTCATATGTGGCAGCAATATTTAAAGGATGGACTAATGTTAGACTTATAAATATGTGAGGTTCCGGAGACTTAAAGAGAAGAAGCAATAAAAGAGAGACCAGTTGATCTGGAAATGTGTAATCACGATGCAAAATATAGTCGAACTAAATGATACACATATGTATGTACAAATAACTAAATTATGGTTTGGTATGGTTTATTTTGTATTACGGCATATCAACCACATATCAACCACATTGGGTTATTTAATGCCGACAAGATTTTAGGATAGTCTCGTATGAATAGAGTATGTATTCATTTTCTCTTCCATAAATGTATTGCTCGTAATAGATTTTTTTCAAAAATCTATTGCTGATAATTTTTTTTTTCAAAAATGTATTGCTGGTAATTTTTTTTTTTTTTTTTGCTGTTAATATTTTTTTAGAAAATGTTTCGCTGATATTTTTGCTATAAAAACGTATTTTTTATACTTTCGTAATGTTTTGACCCCAGTTTGGTGGTTAACTGTTTGCCCCAAGCTGGGACCCTAACAGGTGCTACCACCCCGGGTCAGAGTGGACCTCAGAGCAACAGTAATTAAGAAGTGGTTCCATGCTCCTCAATACCTCAAGATCAGAGGCCTTGCTGCCGATTGTAATTTATCGTGATACCCAGGAAGCTGTCTTTTAGGCCTTGTACAGGCTGCCCATCCCGGTAATATATTGTTGGGGCGCACCCACCTTCTGACTAAGAATGGACTGATCCCTCTACGATATAAGTCAGCGCTAGAGAGAGAGTTGGATGGGATGTAGGATCAGGTTCAGCGACAGCAGTCAAGATCAGGTTATCATTACATACCGTTGGACTGTAGACTTTTGCTATTGTTATTTACTAACCGGCGTTCGTTATTACTAATCACTCTGTTGTTAATTACCTCTTACAAATATACCAGTATTTATCCCTACAACTGTGTTTGTCTTTATTCGAATACACACACGCGGGAACACTCTCAACAACTCAACATATATATATATATATATATATATATATATATATATATATATATATATATATGAAAAAGAGATTTAACATTCTAGTGAGAAAGTTTTAAACTTTTTACTATTAACATTATAATGTTAAATCCCTTTACATAGGAATACAGAAGGTTTATCATATTCATCGAATATAATAGGATTAAGTCTCTTCTTTTACATTTGCAAATGTGCTTGTTTGATGAGAAAACATTCATACAATGAATAAAGTCATTCCCTTTAAAATATGGAATTTATTTGACAAAAAACCTCTTAAAGACATGCGCCATTTTATTTTTTCCAACATTTGACAATAAAAACGAATGCCTTTCTTTTGCCTACTACTGGTTTTAATGATTTGACCATTGGATAGCGGACACGGAAGAAATTATCATGCAATTTAGATGAACTATTCAGAAATAAATTTGAACTTATTTATTTATATATATATATATATATATATATATATATATATATATATACACTCATCTTTGCTATTTTTATCAACACTTTCTCACAGAAGAGACGTCTCAAGTCTCTCGCTGCTCTATCGCTATTTCCATGGAGAGTGTTCAGATAAAATACACCCCTTATTCAACTAGTTCTAACCCCCGCAGCTAAGACCCAACATGACACGTATATTGGAATGAACTATCCTCATTCCCTTCGTATTCTCAATGTGAGATGTAAGTTCCGCCCAAGCAGCTTTTACCTATGAATCACTGTCTTGTAAAACCAACTCCCAAGAGGTTGATTTCTCGATCGTTTCAATCTTAGCGGTTAGCTTTAAACATGTTTTCGTCCGTTCATGTCCGTATAAGCTGTGCCTCTTACTCTGTACCCCGGGACTTACGCAGAATGAACAATACTGTAAAATTTTTTTAAACGTATTGAATTCTGAACTGAATTTATTTAATTTATAGAACGAGAACAGTCTATCCCTGTAGATTAAATAAAGGGTTCGATTCAGAATTCAGTATACACAAGTGGAAAGCCGGAGGGCGAAACGACCGAAACGTTGCGATACCAACAACAAAGATGAAGGCAATAGCCCGAATATAAATAGTGCCAATAATAATAACACACCGTCACAGAAATTCAATCAGAAAAATCTGAATTTGTTTTAACAAAAGCTACAAAGAGACGTACACAGTTTTATGTAATTTCATTTAAAATATTATTGCTACGTAAATAAAGCAATGTTGCTTTGATGTCGGTACGGACTAGATATTCATATGACTACCGAAAAAGTATTCTTCATTCATATGACTTATCCCCAGGAGTTGGAAAACAGCATTTCCTCAGTGAACACATTTCAGAACGCTAAGAAACCTAGTCGCTTTTAACAATGTGACGAATTTTGTTTCAAATTACCTTGAGGAGATAAAGATGGAAGCTGACTTATTTGTTTAGATTGCTTTAGGGTTCATATTTTGCATATGTACAAGATACACAATAGGCCTGTTATAAAAGGTCGCAGATGTTGCAAGATCTTGCATACACACCTCGCAGGCGCCAATGAAATATTTCTCTCAACAGCAGAACGAAGGTGGATTATAACAAACAAATATAAAAAATAAATAAATGTATTTTCACGTCGTAAAAGAGCGCAGAATAAAATATGATGTTTGCCTATCCTAAGGTATTTCATTTTCTGTTCTTTACATCTTGATTGAATATTGTTTAGAAGGTAGGTGAAGATATCTAGATATGGCACCCTACTCAAAAAAAAAAAAAGGTATAAAATGGTGTTCTGTTTAAAGAGGAGGAAACTGGCGCCAGCGGTTGATCGAATTTCAATATATTCTAAACGTGCCTGTTTCATTTCTCCTGGCGAGATAGATTAAAAATCTCCGGTTCGCATATTCTCCGACTGTCTTACACATCTAGCTATGCAACTTCACACATCATGGTAACTTCGAACAAAATATGTTTTCTTGCATACAGCTGAGAATTAGATTTCAAATACATGGCTCAATTGAAAAAGCGAATATATGTTGATATACTTAATTTTTTAGCTTGAAAATTGTATTTGCCACTTTTCAGTAGGCACTATACATGTTTAAATTTATATTTACTATTTAGTATATTAATTATATATCGTAGAATGTAGAACGATTTGGTGCCAGTGGACAGAGTGTTTGCTGGAGGATCCGTCTACAAAACTCTGGAGTCGGATTTCTGAATAAAACATCAAACATTTAAGTGACAAAGTATATATTTGTATTAATTGATGCATACAAGGTGTATCAAAAAATACTTTTACAAACTTTGGGAGCAAGTTCCACACACCAAACGAAGGACAAAAGCCAATGAAAGATAGTTAGGGGAGAACCAGTCTTATAGCTTGCACGTTTCCCCTTCCTCACGCCTTTGTATTTTTATATGTGGGGTCACCTAAAACAATTGGTTTATGCAACGGACATTAATAATGCAGAGGCACTTCATCAAGGTGTCATAGGGGCCTGCTATATCATTCGACATCGTGTAGGGGTATTTGAAAGGGTCCTTCAGTCAGTGAACAGTTTAGAAAAGCAAGCGGAGGACATTTTGAACATTTTGTTATAAGATGCTATTTCAAGCTAAAACGATGACCTTTAGTATATATATGACCTTTTGTATATATATTTATATGGATATCTTCCTTGTTTTGGTGTCAGGAACCCGCCCCAAAGTTTGTAAAAGTATTTTTGGATTGTATCTTGCATTGTAATACTACAATAAAATTTAAAATAAATAACACGAAAACGAAGGATTTGCTGACATATGTTTATATGAACTTTTGGCCTTGTTTTTGCTGTGAACAATCCACCTTTTTCATACATCATCATATATATATATATATATATATATATATATATATATATATATATATATATATTCTCTACTGTTTCCTCTTTTTTAAAATTATTCACTGTTTTCTTGATGCTTCTTGAATAGACTCTGAAGAGGGAAGCCAGTGTATGAAAATCGGTATCATTACTGAAGGACTGAATGATCTTTTTCCTTTCACGATTGCTCAGTTGAGAAGATAGTAGGCGTGGCACAAAACGATTGTATACTGTTCTCGTTCTAGCTGAATAGCTCAAAGGATTGTCAGTGAGTCTTACGAAAAATGGTGTCTAGATGGCTAAACGTCCTATCTAAAATCCTGGAAAAAAGAAACTCAATTAGTTTTGTATTTTCTTTAGATATTAAATATTTTGGGGGATGGACAATTTTCTATTACACCCGGTATTATATATATATATATATATATATATATATATATATATATATAGTTGTATATTTAGGCTGCAATCTTTCCTTTATGCATGTTTCATTAAAAACGACAGAAAAGGTACTACGTTTAAGCTTTTTATTTAATTTTTCTTGTGTTCGAACAAGAGCTTTCTTTTTCAGGACAAAGCGTGTGTAAGAACTGTCCAAATGTTTTATATTTCCGAGCGCTTTCGGTCATACCTTTAGCCATTATCAAGGATGATTCGATTTTCAGCTTAATTGAGTGTGTGCATTCTCTGTATTTCTTAGTGTGTGTCGAATCATCCTTGATAATGGCTAAAGGTATAGCCGAAAGCGCTTGGAAATATAAAATATTGGGACAATTTTACACACCCTTTGTCCTGAAAAAAGAAAGCTTTTAGAACACAACAAAAATTAAATAAAAAAGTTATTTTGTAGTACCTTGTCTGCCGTTTTTAATGAAATATATATATATATATATATATATATATATAAAATGAAAAGAACAGTAAGATATATAATCCGGTGTTCTTATAGATATTCATATTTTTACAAAAATAGTGCTCAATGTAAATTTAAAAGAGCATAATATAAATTAATTGATTTAAAATATGTTTTTCCGCTACTACAGTTCTAACCATGTTTCAAAAATAGAAGTTAAAGCCCCGAATTTAATTTTGCTATTAAATTAAAATTAAAATTCGCTTGAGGATGAAATGGAACTAATGCTTTTAATTTAATTGCAAAATTAAATTGGGGATTTTAGCTTCTATTTTTGAAACATGGTTAGAACTGTGTAGCGGAAAACCATATTTAAATCAATTAATTTATATATATATATATATATATATATATATATATATATATATATATATATATATATGTGTGCATCTCCTATATGTAGTGTTTCCTTCCGGTAATGGGCAATTAGGTATTTCCACAAGTTCCCTTCCTTTGAAGCGTTTGTTCCCTTACCATCTTTACTATTTATTGAAGTACATTAGGTATGCTGCTTGTTTTTCTCCGTCTTTCTTGCCTTCAGTATGTCCGGTGAGTGTCAAATTATCCAAGATTTCTTAACATATTATGCCCCCTAGAAATGTCAACTCTATATTTTTCATTCCTAGCATAACTTACTTTTCGATTGTGTTTTCATTATAATTTCCTCGTTCTTCAGATGCGCCGTTTATCATATTCGCATTATCATTCATTAAAACCATGACTCCATGCTTAAAGTTTCGTCTTCGTCTATAAGGAAATTTTGCAGCATTCAATGCCATATAGGAGAACAAATATTACAAACCAATCTAGCTCACTTTTCTTTGTTTCTACTGAAATTTCTAATTGAACTTTCTTGTTTCTTAATCCATAGTTTAGATTTTGTAAGGCATCATTCACTATCCGAAAACGCCTTCTTTTATGTATTTTGTTTCTGCAGCAGAGTAAGTAGTTGTCAACTTGTTTCCACTAGAGAAGTACGGCCATCAGTAGTGACTACTTGCTAGAATATTTAGCTACCCCCCCACGAGGGTTGCATGTGGCACAAGGGCGGTTTAACGTGGGTTCACCGATCCCGTAGGCTCGGCCAAAAATATTCCCTTTTTGAACCCGCATAAACGGGTTCAGGGTCAGTCTACCTCACTGAACGAGACTCTGCTCTTCGGCGGAGCCTCGTCCGGGTTCCTCTCTGCTCGAAGGCAGAGAGTTCGACTGTTTAGCTAGTATATTTAGCTACCCCCCTCGAAGATTGCATGTGGCACAAGTCAGGTTTAACATGGGTTCTCCGAGCCCGTAGGATCGGCCAAAAATATTCTCTTTTGAACCTGCATAAACGGGTTCAGGGGCATTCTACCTCCCCGGAGGAGACTCTGCCCTTCGACGAAGCCTCAACCGGGATCCTCTCTGTCCGAAGGCTGAGAATTCGACTGTTTAGCCGGAACAGGTCGCAGCTAGAATGACTACTTGCTAGTATATTTAGCTACCCCCCACGAGGGTTGCATGTGGCTCAAGGCCGGTTTAATGTGGGTTCACCGATCCCGTAGGCACGGCCAAAAATATTCCCTTTTTGAACGCTCATAATCGGGTTCAGGGTCAGTCTACCTCCCGGAACGAGACTCTGCCCTGTTTAGCTGGAACAGATCGCAGCTTGAGTGACTACTTGCTCGGACTCTGATTAGTCCAAGTGCCCATTTTATAACCAAGCAGGTCTAAACACCCACTTCTCTGGCCTAATGAGTCAGTCCAAAATAATTAAGTTTTTCCGAAATGTATAGATTTTACTAAAGAAAACATTAAATGTCTATTATAATTCACAATTTCTGTCTCATATTTTCTATCAGAAATATGCATACACAACCGATTTTGCTAACGAATGTATTTTCTTTATGGGAAAAAAAACTACGGCAAAAAAAGGACTGTTTATTTTAAAGTTTTCTTTTTATGAAGCTGTAACCTTGTTTGCACTGTGGGGGTCGAATCCTTACTTGCAGGTCGAAGTCAAATTCCATCAGCGTAAGCAATGAAAATAACCTAAATAGATTCTTCTAGTTACTTTTTTTTCTATATTGTCGTGAATTTTAAATTCTTTTTCCCCAAATAGATATCAAATTTACAATAAAAAATACCTTTTAAAATATCTCACAAATCCGATAGCTGAAAATGTTAGCAGGGGGGTAAGCAATAAAAGACGTTGGTAAATCCAGGATGGAAAATAACTTTGTCATTTCATTAGCTAAGGTCAGGTGTGATATCGAATATGCATCATTTTGGGATGCCATTGATTTTAGCGGGACAACAGTAAACCTCATTTTTAAATGCAACGGAAGTGTAAGTCAAATTTAAATATCTGCTTGTATCAGTTCAGGAAGTAAATTCAGTATCTAAAATGTCCTTTATCGATTCATACGAAGATAATTAAATAATTTTAATAAAAATAAATTAACTTTATGTATTCGTATAAAATAGTTTCTGTTTGATATTTAATATAAATTAGCTAATAGGTTTTCGTTTTACCATTCCAGTTCTACCGATATTTCCTCTAATTTACCAAAATGTTTTCCGTCCTCGAAAAAAATATCTATATTTTTAATAGACATTTGATTTAATCAATTCACCCCAGGCAAGGTGGTAAAGCCACTAAGACGCAAGGATCTACTGAAAGTGAAAGAGCAAGAAAAGACTTTAAAGGAGAAGCATAGAATTGAAGTAGAATTTAGAAGGAACCGGAAACCCAATCCTAAATAGGAAACAAGACATAAACCTCTACCTATGTATAAAAGACCGCAGAGGAGTGAGAAAGGATTATCGATGCAGAATTCTATGGAAAAAACTGGAAGTTTTAGCATGCATAATAAAAAAGATTACACAGTTTTAACCCTATACTTCTAAGTATGGTCTTGAAATATATTTACGACTGATTGGTTGATTCGTTCTTTACTTATTATCAAACATTTGCAGATTATTTAAAACCGGGAAACACTTTTGTTTATTGTAAGAATATTTTTGCAAAAAATAATGATTCTCCTGATACAATTTCTGCTATTTAACCCGTAGCTGGGTGAAAAAAGGGAAATTCATACCTTTCTTATCAATATTTGCGCGTAAGTGAAGTTCATGAACTCGTTCGAAATTGAAACTCGGCTCTCCGATTTTTAATAATGTGGCGTTATCCATTACACCACCCGCACATCCAAGAAGCTGGTATTTTCAAGCAGTATTTATCCAGGAATTCCAATGGTTTCACCAAAATCTCATGAAAAATTCTGCTTTCAATTTGGATTATTCTTATACATCAGTGTGTTTGTGTGTGTGTATGCCCATGCGCGTGTGTGTGTTTGTGTGCGTGCATGTAGATAAACATGCAAATGCAGATGTGTGTGTGCGTGTATGTGTGTGCGTACCTGTGTATTTTTGCGCATACACAGAAAAACTGATACATACATTTATTGATGTTTTTAACCGGGAGGTCTTAAGTTCCATTTTCCTTTTCTTTTCTGTGAGCGTCAAATTCTCTACACCCTCTTTCCTCATTATATGTCAGAGAAATGTCAACTGTCTCTTTTAATTTCTGAGTTTTAAGCTTCCTTTTCGCTTCAATTTTCCTTAAAACTTCCTCGTTCTTCATATGTTCTGTTTGTGGTATTCGCAGCGTTATTCTTTAGACCCACATTTCTGTTGGTTTTCTTCTTTCTTTTTTCTTTCTTTCTTTCTTTCTTTCTTTATGTCGTTATTACTTTCTTTCTTTCTTTATGTCGTTCTTTCTTACTTTCTTTCTTTATGCCGTTCTTTCTTTCTTTCTTTCTTTCTTTATGCCATTATTTCTTTATTTCCTTCTTTATGCCGTTATTTCTTTCTTCCTTTCTTTATATCGTTATTTCTTTCTTTCTTTCTTTCTTTATGTCGTTATTACTTTCTTCCTTTCTTTATATCGTTATTTCTTTCTTTCTTTCTTTCTTTCTTTATGTCGTTATTACTTTCTTTCTTTATGTCGTTCTTTCTTTCTTTCTTTATTCCGTTCTTTCGTTCTTTCTTTCCTTCTTTATGCCGTTATTTCTTTCTTCTTTTCTTTATATCGTTATTTCTTTCTTTCTTTCTTTCTTTATGTCGTTATTAATTTCTTTCTTTATGTCGTTCTTTCTTTCTTTCTTTCTCTATGCCGTTCTTTCTTTCTTATGCCATTATTTCTTTCTTTCTTTCTTTCTTTATGTCGTTATTAATTTCTTTCTTTATGTCGTTCTTTCTTTCTTTCTCTCTCTATGCCGTTCTTTCTTTATGCCATTATTTCTTTCTTTCTTTCTTTATGTCATTATTAATTTCTTTCTTTATGTCGTTCTTTCTTTTCTTTTTATATCGTTCTTTCTTTTTCTTTCTTTTGTTATTATTTCTTTCTTTCTTTCTTTATGTCGTTATTAATTTCTTTCTTTTTATGTCTTTCTTTCTTTCTTTCTTTCTTTCTTTCTTTCTTTATGCCATTATTTATTTCTTTCTTTCTTTATGTCGTTATTAATTTCTTTCTTTATGTCGTTCTTTCTTTCTTTTTATGCCGTTCTTTCTTTATGCCATTATTTCTTTCTTTCTTTCTTTATGTCGTTATTAATTTCTTTCTTTATGTCGTTCTTTCTTTCTTTCTTTCTCTATGCCGTTCTTTCTTTATGCCATTATTTCTTTCTTTCTTTCTTTATGTCGTTATTAATTTCTTTCTTTATGTCGTTCTTTCTTTCTTTCTTTCTCTATGCCGTTCTTTCTTTCTTTCTTTATCTTTCTTTCTTTATGTCGTTATTAATTTCTTTCTTTATGTCGTTCTTTCTTTCTTTTCTTTCTCTTTCTTTCTTTCTTTTATGCCATTATTTCTTTCTTTCTTTCTTTATGTCGTTATTAATTTCTTTCTTTATGTCGTTCTTTCTTTCTTTCTTTCTCTCGTTCTTTTCTTTCTTTCTTTCTCTATGCCGTTCTTTCTTTATGCCATTATTTCTTTCTTTCTTTCTTTATGTCGTTATTAATTTCTTTCTTTATGTCGTTCTTTCTTTCTTTCTTTCTCTATGCCGTTCTTTCTTTCTTTCTTTATGCCATTATTTCTTTCTTTCTTTCTTTATGTCGTTATTAATTTCTTTCTTTATGTCGTTCTTTCTTTCTTTCTTTCTCTATGCCGTTCTTTCTTTCTTTCTTTATGCCAATTTCTTTTCTTTATGTCGTTCTTTCTTTATGTCGTTCTTTCTTTCTTTCTTTCTCTATGCCGTTCTTTCTTTATGGCATTATTTCTTTCTTTCCTTCTTTATGCCGTTATTTCTTTCTTCCTTTCTTTATATCGTTATTTCTTTCTTTCTGTTTGTCTGTCTATCTTTCTTTCTGTAGAAAGAGTGTTGTAACCTTCTCTACAATTATTACTGAAACATAGACTCGTCCATCCGCTATGATTAGAACGTCTGCCCATGGAACAGGGTCAAAAAATGGGTTTGCAAAGGCGTAGTGATTGTCATTCTTACGCTTGTCGCACTGGATTATTGCATTCTCAATCCGTGTTCTCATGTGATTAAACCCTTCTTCACTCAACCTTTTTGTTCCAGTGCTTTCCTTAGTCTTACTAACCAGAAACATTCTTTTCTTTCTTCGTTTTATCTATTTATTTATCTATCATAGGCTATACATATCTATCTCTTCATCTCTCTTTCACCCTCTCTCTCTTACAATCCTTATCTTAAATTAGCGTATGTATACATATGTAAATATCTGTATTCGTTTACTTGAAAAATGTTTACTCTGTTGAATAAGTTAAAACATTTGCTTCCAGGCATTCACTGTAAAGACCTTAAAAGCCACTGAACAAATCTGCCTCACGTCACACTCTTCAACAGCCTAATGTATAATGAGTACAATTCTAAAAGGGGTCTGCCAACAAGTGTCTTTTCTTTTCCTCACATACCGGAGACCTGATACTGACAAGGGAGATTGGAAGATTTTTTTTTTTTTATCTTGGAAGGGGAAAATATGTGTTGAAGATATTTGCGGTAAGGGTAATGGGGTGAACGGCACGTCAGTAACAAAAAGAAAAACCAAACAATTCAAAATTGAAATGGAATTCAAGACAGTCATACCCACTAGCGCACGTAACCTTTTCTAAAAGCCCATACTTACACATGGAGAAATGTTTATGCATATTTGTGTAAAGAGAATAAAAGTTTTAAAATGTCAGTGCTTAGTATATTTAGATGGTAAAAAAAAGAATGTTTGAAACATCCTATCAGGTATTAAAATGCCTACCAACGATATGGAAAGATCTCTATCTATCTATCTGTCTGTCTCTCTGTCTGTCTATCTATCTATCTCAGTCTGTTCATATCTATCCCACTCTGTACATATCTATCTATCTATCTATCTATCTATCTATCTATCTATCTATCTATCTCAGTCTGTTCATATCTATCCCACTCTGTACATATCTATCTATCTATCTATCTATCTATCTATCTATCTATCTATCTATCTATCTATCTCAGTCTGTTCATATCCCACTCTGTACATATCTATCTATCTATCTATCTATCTATCTATCTATCTATCTATCTCAGTCTGTTCATATCTATCCCAGTCTGTACATATCTATCTATCTATCTATCTATCTATCTATCTATCTATTCAGTCTGTTCATATCTATCTATCTATCTATCTATCTATTTCAGTCTGTTCATATCTATCCCAGTCTGTACATATCTAACTATCTATCTATTACAATGAATATATATATATATATATATATATATATATATATATATATATATATATATATATAAGACACAGGGAAGCTATATTTACATAACATTGCAAATTCTTCGGATGTTATCAGGAATCTAGCTCATAGATTATATATATTGTCAACGTTCACTGACAAAAATACCATATTGATAAAAATTTACGCCCATCTAAATAAAAATAAATTAAATTATATCATCATATAAACTGATATGAGCACTTCATGCTGTTGTAATGTCAGCGTAGTGAGTTCAATCCCCAGTGGGTAGTCCACACTTTCGGCTTTGTGCCTCATGTAAGCTATGCTTTGAAAATCCTTTTGTCAATTCTGACGTTGTGTAATGTTAGAAAGCTCGTCTCATTAGATCAATTACAATTGAATAGTGAGTTTGAACACACAATTTCGGTGATGTGCCACGCCACCATATGAACGGACTCTTCTAGCACGCCGGACTGAATGGTAATAAATGTAGCTATTCTTATAGAATAACAGGAAAGTGAAAAAAAAAATAATATAGATCACAACATTGCAAATTGAACGAAACAGAATGAGATTAGAGATAAGAGAATATATATGAATTGTAAGAAAAAGAATTACCTATGCTCTTTGCTAAGAGTTCATCTAGCAGCAGGACAAATGCGAGAAAATTCAGTTACAAAGAGTACTATACACCCAGAAGTGTCCAATCAGTTCAGCTATGTGCCATGCGTGATACACGCTTAAGCGATCATGTATCTTTCGATACATGACTGACGAGGCAGATTTTTCCAGCAGTAGGTTGTCATTTCTTTCTGCGGTAAACCAGTTGCCATCTAGAACCCGATCTGTCCTGCTATTTACCCATAGCTGAAGGGAGAAGAAGATTCACACCTTTCCCAAGGGTATTAGCACGTAAGTGAATATAATGGATTCAACTGGGTTTCGGACTCGGCTTTCCAATTCCTCAACCCGATCCGCTATCCATTACTCCACCGTACTATACTGGCGGTGAGATTTTACCGTAATATACTCGTGTATAGTGAGAGTCTTTTACGGTCGGTTTTTACACAGAATATAGGTTGTTGCACAATGCAGAATTAATATCAGGTCATCCCATAAGTTCTGTCCGAATTTTGAATAAAGAAAACAAGTGACCAAATGTTACATTTAATTTCAGATTCAATCAACAATGTATTTTCCCTGATTATCTATGACTTCCTTCCATCTATCAGGTCATCCCATAAGTTCTGTCTGAATTTTGAATAAAGAAAACAAGTGACCAAATGTTACATTTAATTACAGATTCAATCAACAATGTATTTTCCCTGATTATCTATGACTTCCTTCCATCTATTAACAAGCTTACTAATTCCATTACTGTAAAATTCTTTTGGCTTTGATTCGAAGAACTCACAAATGTCAGTTTTAACCTCTTCCTGTGTTACAAAAGCTGTTTCTTCCAAATGATTCTGTAAGCTACGAAACAAATGGTAGCCTGAAAGAGCAAGATCGGGAGAATAAGGTGGATGAGGAATTTTCTCCCAACCAAGTTCTTCGATCTTTTGTGACGTGATTCTTGCTGTGTTGAGTCGTCCATTGTCCTGATGAAACATCACCTCTTTTCGGTTCCCTAAAGCAGGTCTTTTTTCCTCAAAGCTTGGTTCAAACACTTTAATTGCTGACAG
>CAHIKZ030004400.1:827500-845000 GCA_903632075.3 Acanthosepion pharaonis
TAAAATTTAAATTTTCAGAGCAGTTAGGTTAATTTGTAAATTATAAAAAAAATGCTGTTATATAAGCGTATATAGCGTATGAAATCTGGCTTACTCAGTGTTTTGGTAATTACTGCGAATAAATAATAGCTCAATAATCGCATATTGTTTTAATAGGGGGCAATGGAACTTAGTATAAGTTAAAATTTAATTAAAATAATGTTCTATTCCCTCACCTTAACGGTATGTATTCCAGTCAAAATGCCCGCGACTAAACCGACTAACTCACTTCAAGTTCTTCCGAGTGATGCTGTTTGTTTGCAAGCCAGTAGTACGAAAAGCAAGACGTAACAAAGGGCGGAGGAACTCTCTGAGTCAACGACCAGATAACTCGAGTCTCCAATAACCACAGTGGAGAAGGTAACGGGGAAATCATTTCACTATCAGTCACAAGACATATCATGGCTAACAACAGACAATATGAAAACCTAACGGCCTGAAGGGGGTTAAGTCTATTAGGAATTAACTCCTCGCCCGGTAAGGATAGACATGTGCAACATGTGTCACTTGACCATCATTCAGTGACTGCTAGCATAAACGGCGTAAAGGGGTAACATTCCTCGGGACCTATCGCTCGGCCGGAAAGGAACGACATGAGCGACAGATGTCACCGAACCGTTATTTGCGACTCCTCGCATCAAACATAAAATAACTCTCGGGGCATAGAATATTTGGACATTGAGCCAGTTAGATAATATGAAACAGGGGATGAGTAGGCTAAATATCAACACCCTAGGTGTAAGTGAAACCAGATGACCAAACAACGGAGATTTCGACAGGATTATCTACACAGGCGGAGAGAAAAAACGACAAAGTATTAGAATTAATACTAGATAAAACATTTAAAAAATGCGTTTTAGGATACTACCAACTACTCGAATGCTGAAAGGAAAGCCTTTCAACATAGCTATCATAAGAGTGTAAGACGCAATTCTGAGAGAATTAGAAATCCTACTGGGATTCAACATTGGCGGCCATAATCTTAACAACATCAGATATGCAGATGACACAGTACTGATAGCAGACACGGAAAAGAAATTACAAAACCTCCTACAGAAGTTAGCGTAGGAGAGCGAAAAAAAAAGGACTAAACATAAACTACAAGAATATAGAATGCATGGTCATCAGTAAAAGGAACAGCCCAAAATGCGATTTACACGTCGGGGTCACTAAAATCAAGTAGGTGCGGAAGTTGAAATATCTGGGAAGTGTTTTGACAAAGGGCGGTAAATGCGATACTGAGATCCGTAGACGTATTAGGATGGCCAAGGACGCATTTCAAAAGCTGAGCAGAGTATTGCGAAACAGGAGGATTTCTTTGGTAACAAAGAAAACAGTACTGAGCTGGTGACAGTTGTCCTCCTTTATGACAGCAAATTTTGGAAGGCCTCCCCAAACATGAAGAAGACTCGAGGCGATGGATACGTGGTTCTACAGAAGCATGATAAGGATATCATGGACTGGGCGTGTGAGCAACGATGAAGGTCTTAGAGTGGATGCAAGCAAGCGGGGAGCCTTATATTTAATAACAGGAAGATGCAGCTAAAGTTTCTGGGACACGTAATGATGGCCTGGAGAATTTTACACTCACAGGTCGAATAAAAAGAAAGAGAGACAAGGGAAAGCTATGCATAACATACCTGACGGGCTTAAACAAGTGGATGACAGAACATGATCTGGAGAAGATGGCAGAGCCACGAAACATTGAGAGCTACAAGGGATAGAGGGAAGTGAAGAGCCATGATCGCCTACGTCTGGGGAGGACACGGCACATAAAAAAGAAAAGAAGAACAAGATTGATGGCAAGGTCTCATAATTTTAGTTAAAATGGCTAGATGTAACTGAGTTCTATGTTTCTTCACTAGCACTTCTCGCTTGTGGAACTCTCTTTCTCTCAACTTTGATCTTCAAAAATTTAAATGCAATGTCAATCGCTATCTACTGTCGTTATCATTCTTCATCTTTCGGTGTTCTCCCTCGTTTATAAGGTTTTCTTTTTTTTTCTCATATTCTCTCACACTCAGTAACTCCTTAAGACTTAGTTGTTTTATTGCCTTGCATGAGATGAATCGATTGAAAAAAAAAATTATGGTGGCCTATATTACCGATTTCTGTAAGTATAATAACCTGTATTTATCTATATTTGTGTTATTGTGTCCTGTATATGTCTACCTCTGTATTTATGGGAGCCTGTATTTGTTGAGCTATCCGTATGTGATATTTTGTATTTGGTTATTTCTGTATGTGTATCATGTCCGGAACTGGTCGATCACTGTATGCGTGATGTCCTGTATTTGATGATTTAGGACACCTCCAAGTGGTGTAATGGTTAGCAAGCTTGTCTCGCTAGAACAATTACGACTGAGTAGTGAGTTCGATCCTCACTGGGTGCTCCCTAATTTCGGCCTTGTGCCACATCTAAGCTACGCTTGGAAAATCACTATTACTTGGGGTACCTCGAGGCGGTGTAATGGTTAGCAATCTTGGCTCGCTAGGACAATTACGACTGAGTAGTGAGTTCGATCCTCACTGGGTGCTCCCTAATTTCGGCATTGTGCCACATCTAAGCTACGCTTGGAAAATCACTATATCTTGGGGCATCTCGAGGCGGTGTAATAGTTAGCAATCTTGTCTCGTTAGAACAATTACGACTAAGTAGTGAGTTCTATCCTCACTAGGTGCCCCATACTCTCGGCTTTGTGTCAAATCAAAGCTACGCTTAAAAAATCATCATGTATTCGACGATTTCTATATATATATATATATATTTATGGAGAGCGGCGTTTGTTTACATTTCTATGTAGGTTGGTCAGTATTTGCTTATACCTGTTTTTGTTATGTTAATCGAATTCACTCCATGAAAGTCAGAAAAGCTACTATGACACAGGGGTTTACTGTGTGTGAAAGTATTAGAAAACAGAAGCATTATTAAGAGGTGCGAACAATAGAAGCGTAATCAGGAATACAGTAGATAACTGCATTTAATTGGATTTAAATTTTTGACCACCAAATTAGACTAGAAAGCATGAAGCCGGAAAGTGTTCCACCGGCGAGAAGTACGAGAAAAGAAATTGTTAGCATAGCGGTAACATCTAGCCAATTTAACTGTAAATTGATGAGACCTTGTTGCTAATCTACGACTGTAATCAACTCCATAAAGTGTCTGTATAATAGCGAGAGACCCATGCGAACAATTACCGTGAAAATATTTATAGAACAGGCACAGAGAAACAACTTTACGCTAATGGAAAAGTAACTGAAACCGAGTGGCCAGGTTAGGACCAATAATATTGCTGATTCTTCTTTTGATTTTATCAAGAATCCCCAAATATATACCAAGAGCACGGGATGCGGCATCAATATTGTAAGTATGGACAAATGTTAGACATGGATATGTGTGATCGATTCTGAAGAAAAAAAAATTGTCTAGCACCACAGAGTAAACAAACTTTCTTAACTGGTATCATAGCAATGGATACAATATACCGTTCCACTTTATGTCAGCTGAGAATGTTAGACCGAAACGTCTGATTCTACTGGAGGTTAGCATCAGCCATGCTGATGGAAGGCAGAAAGGAGCGTCTCAGATGATTAATAGAGAGAAGTTTTGTTTTGGAGGCGTCAAAATGAACAAGCCATTCTTTGCCCCATTTAACAACAATGTGTAGTTTATTGTTTAGATAATCCACAAATTAGAACTTATGGAACCGATAAGAATTGCTCTCAAGACCTGAGTAAATGGTTGAATCATCAGTATAGATAAAAAAAAAAATTAAGAGCTGATGCCATCATGAAGGTGGTTAATCATTACTAAGATCAAGTTGGGACCAAGGCTGTATGTTAGCCTGTATTTGTCTATAAAGTCACCTGTATATGTACACTGCGTGCCCAATTATTATCGAGATAACTTTTTTAAAAATATTTCAAAAGACAATCAAATCAATTCACAGAAAATTTTCACGCAATGTTGGCAACACTGACCTACGCAATCACTGAAATTTTCGTACTGATCTGCGCAATGTAAACAAACTTGCGCCATATTTGTTATCAGCACGGGGGTTTGAGCGTGCCAAATTATTAGAAAAGTGTAAGAATTTAGTGAAAAGATGGGCCGTAAGAGCAGTTTAAGGGATGCTGAAAAGAAAACTATCACCTCAGAACTCTCAAAAGGTAAATCTACCCTATGCATTTCTAAAATGATAGGGAGGTTTCATAAAACAGTGAAAAAGTTCACCGCCGGCCCTACACAAGTACGCAAAAGAGCAGATAAAAGCAAGCCGAGGTTTATTTCACGCAGTCTCATGACACGACTTAAACGAGAGGCCACGAAGAACCCTGGACTTACCAGTCAAGAGCTTTTCAGTCGCATTGGGGATCCTACTGTGTCTGAAAGTACTCGGTGTCGGTATCTGAGGGAAATAGCAACAACAGTCAAACCTGAATCGAAGCCTCCGTTGACGAGAAATCACATTCAAAATCGATTGAAATGGGCCGAGGACAATATGAAGATTGACTTTTCTAAATTTTTGTTCACACACAAAACTCGAGCAACACTTGATGGGCCAGATAGATGGTGCAAAGTCTGGGTAATGAACGGACAGAATCGCCATCAGCGTTTGAGACGCCAACAAGACGGTGGGGGAATAATGATCTGGGGTGGTATTATTGAAAAAACGTTAGTGGGCCCATGGAGAGTACCAGATGGCGTCAAAATGAATGCTAATGCATACATAGCGTTTATGAAGGAGCATCTTGAACCGTGGATGAAAAGGCAAAGAGTTGCCTTCAGAAGGGCCATTGTTTTTATGCAAGATAATGCTCCCTCACATGTTGCTCACAAGACTACTGAATATTTGAAACAGTTAGGCTTCGATGGACCTCGAAAAATGAAGTGCCCAGCAAATTCTCCGGATTTGAACTCAATCGAAAACCTTTGGAGCATCATGAAGTGAAGACTGTACGCCAATGGACGACAATTTAGGAGCAACGCTGAGTTATGGGAAGCAATTCTTGACATATCTCGCGGCATTACAGCAGATGACATCCTACAATTAACAAATTCTATGGATCATCGATGTCTTCAAGTAATTTCAAAAAAGGGAAAGCACATTCCCTATTAATTTGTTTAAAACTGTGCCTTTGTTTTTATCTGTTATTATTTTTTTGATTATCTTATTTATTATCTTCTTTTGATCATAAACATTCACGTGCAACATTAATAAACGTTTTGTTTGTTCAATTCTGGCAATTTTACTAAATCTTTCTAATAATTTGGCACGCTCAAATCACCATGCTGATAACAAAATTTTGTGTAAATTGATTGTACGGTTTTTGAAATATAAAAAAGTTATCTCGATAATAATTTGGCAAGTAGTGTATATATGGTGTCTCAATATATGAATACTGGTCTGTATTTGTCTATGTACGTATCCATGTATTTATGTATGTATGTATGTACGTATGCTATTCTGTACTTTCTGTATAGATGGTGGTCTATATGTTTTTATCTTTGTACGTATGGTGGCCTGTATTTGTTTATATACTTAAGTCTTGTCTATCATTGTACATACTCACAATTGAATGAAAAGAGGAAAAAATAAAAAAAAGGATCAGAAGCTTAGGAGTGAGTGCAAAGTGGAGAAAAGAAAAACAAGAAAACGACAAATGATAAAGACACCCGATATATACGCACTTCCGCTCAGATAGGCGCATGCGGACAAATGCACATCCGCACAAACGGGCGCATGGCCACACGCGCACAAACCAACATACACCGACAAACAATACGGAAAAAAAAAACAAAAAAAAACTTAAAACAATGATGAATGCATAAAAAAAATTGAGAAATAAAAGCAGCCAATTGCCGATACGCCTTGAAGAATGAACGGAAGGTTCGGTCTACTAAGGTCTGACTGCTGAAGGTAACAGAACTCATCTAAGTGACAAACTTTAACTTTAATTCTGTCTGCCTGCCTATCTATCTATTGTGGGGGAAAGAAATATTCGTACACCATGAATTTTTTAACATAGATTTTGTAAAAGTATTTTTATAATCCATACAATATTTATATAATACGGCATAATGTTGGTATTAGAAAAAAATCATTTATATTAATGAAATTAAAAAAAAAAAAATTGGAGGCGAAAAAGTATTCGTACAACATAACTATTTAATAATGTGTAGCATATTCCTTAATTAATCCAACATCAATCAGTTTCTTTCTGTAGCTTTTAATCAATGATTTGCAAGTGTCCGTTGTTATTTTACTCCAGGATGTTTTTCGGGGCTCTTTTATTCACTTTGAATTTTTAATAAACCCCACAAATTCTTTATTGGATTCAAGTCTAGAGACTGTAATGTCCATTCGAGTTCACTGACATTGTTTTCATCAAGCGACGTTTTCGTAGATTTTGCCGTATGTTTATGGTCGTTATCTTGTTACAAAATCCATTTATTTGGGAGTGCAAGCTTTTCTACTGGTCCAGACAAATTAGAGTCCATTTTTTTTTTTTTTTATTAGAATACACGTTTAAGTGCTGAATCTAGATGCGCCGTCAGTGTTGTTGCTCCCATGTCACTAGAAGTTTCGGGTCTAAATAAACAACAGACTTCTTCGAATATGATCAGCATTCGGCCCGCACCTAGAACAAAAATTTTGCCACTAGCTTTAAGACACGAATTATATAAGTTACCCCAGCAAAAAAAAAAAACAAAAAACAATTAATAAAGACTCCACTTGGGCTATTCGAAGTTATAAATTAGGTATGCATGATTGTAGTGATCTTCCTACTTGCGGCCAAGAATGGGTGTTTTTTTGGAAGAATAGAAAAAACAAACCAATAAACTCATAAATACATCTACACATACATATATACATATATATACACACACACACATATATATATATATATATATATATATATATATATATATATATATATATATATATATATATATATATATATATACATATAAAAAAAAAAAAAATAAAAGAAACAAACGATTTATTATATTGGCTCGTCTTGCGACTTGTTCTTTCTCTACCTCCCCTTTTAACTAACTTATTTGTTTGGTCTTTCTTTTCTTTTTACTTTTTTCTTTTTATTTTCTTTCCTAAAATACACTTAATAAAACGTTTACAATAGCGTGGTTAAAAAGACAGACTATTTACAACTTTAAAAACTAAGAAAAACATTTGACTAAAATCGCTTAAAAATAAATTAATCAAACTATTTACATGTTAAGAGTTGGTTAAAAAACGTGTAAATTTTAAATAATTTAACACCAAAAAAAAAAGAATTATCCTTACTGGAAAGAGTTCGTTTAAAAACTAAGAAAAAAAAATAGCTAAAATTCCTCAAAAAAAAATGCTCGAAATATTTACATGTCGAAAAATAGTTGTAAGCGTGCAAATTTAACTAAGATAAGTTACTCCTACAAAAAAAAAAAAAAAAAAAAAAAATTATCCATGAAGGAAACCGAAAAAAAAATAAAAAAAAATAAAAGGGGAAAAATTACTTGTAAGAATGTTTTTGTAATCAAATAAATCTACTCGAAAGACCAGTAAGAAGTCATTGCATACGAGACTGGATGCACATCGAAAGATTGATTCTCGCAAGTTTCTCGTCATCTATATACACTAATTTCACATATACTAATCAGTCTTAAAAGTATTTAGTGATGGCATTTATGGCGTGTACATCTGCATTGGAAACGTTCTTATTTTGTAGTTTTGGGCCACGTGTTAGCTCTATTTATCCACAGCCACCTAGTTGCCTTTTCGACGGACTCCAGGATCATTTGAATCGCCCGCCTTCTTTTTTGTCCCGTTATCCCTAGGCTAGTAAGAGCTCGTATCATTGACTGTCCAGCGAACCCTCTACAGCCGACCTCTACAGGGAAACAACGAGTACGCCATCCTTTAGTCCTACAGTCATTTAAGAGTCCTTCATATTTACTATATTTTCTCTCAAATGCTTCTTGCATATGCTCCTCCCATGGGACAGTTAATTCCAGCAAAATAATCTGTTTTGTGGCGTCCGAATAATCGATTATGTCTGGACGGAGTTTGGTGGACGATATATGTGTTGGAAATTTTAATTGTTTCCCGAGATCGACTCGCATTTGCCAATCCGGACGATAACAGTGACTGGGATCCTGCAACATTCTTACTCGGCTTTGCACCTGCTCTAACGAAGCGGATAGCTCTTCGCTCTGGGATGAGTTTATTACTCTGTAAAGCTTCAGTAATGATGAGTGCTATCGCCTCTAAAACCTTGTCATGACGCCACCGATAGCGCCCGTCTGTCAGAGCTGTTCTGCACCCGCTTAATATATGTTGCAGTGATCCCGTCCCCGAACACAAAGGGCACTTTGGAGAATCTATTTTTCCCCATAGGTGTAGGTTGGTCGCGTTTGGTAATACGTCGTACACCATCTGAACCAGGAATCTAGATCGGCTGAAGTCGGTATTCCAAAGATCTGACCACGACACTTTCCGCCGATCTACACCATCCCACCTGGTCCACGCGCCCTGCTGGCTATAACCTGCCATTTTTGTCATCCGCTTTTCCTCCATCCCTGCTCTGACTTCGTCCTGTATCAGGCGTTGACGCTCCTTCATGGTGCTTTTCCGGAATTTGTAGGAGGGAATTAACCCCAGGCCTGCTCTGCCCTGTGCGACTGAACCCATTATTGCTTTTACCCTCGGATTCCCTTCTGCGACAGCTAGTTCCTTAGTAGCACTCCATTTTCTGCCAGTCTTAATCTCTATTTCCGCACCTGATACTTTGGGATCTCTGGAGTTTCTATAGTGGTAGCTTTCTCTTGTCCGTGACACCATGAACTCCTCAACTAGTCCTCTGAATGGCAACTGGATGGCATTGGATGATCCATATAAGGCTGCGCTGCTTAAGCAACGAGGTAATCCTAACCATCTACGGAGGAAACTGCTAGCTCTTCTCTCTAAAGTCTCCACCGTCGAGATGGGAACGCTATATGTCTGGAGTGGCCATAATGCTCGTGGGAGCAAACAGTGATGATATAGCCAGGCTTTGAAGCGCCCTGGCAATCCCGATTTATCTATTTTCGCCAGCCACGAGTCAAAATCAGTACGTATAACTTCGATAGCTGGGGTGTCCTTCAGAGAATTACAAAAGGATTTACCTAGACTTTTAACAGGCTTATCGGCCAACGTTGGGATGGCTCTCCCTTCTATTGTGAAATAGTGTTTTACCACTTTTTTTTTTTATTACCACTGATCTGCATTTGTTTGGCTTGAAATTCATTCTTGCCCACTCAATCAGTCTCTAAACCCCGTAATAGCCATCTACAGCCTGTAACAGAATGCGTGGTGACTGTAAGATCATCCATGTAAGCCCGGATGGGTGGTTGCCTAACTCCGGTATTTGAAACGGGGCCACGGCATTCCACCTCAGCGGACTTCACGAGCATGTTCATCGCGAGAGCAAAAAGCGTGGCTGACAATGTACAGCCTGTAATGATTCCTCTCTCGAGTCTATGCCAATCTGAAGAGACCAAACCGGATGCAACTCTTAGATGTAATTGTCTGTAATAATCTTGGATAAGCTCGCGGATACTACTTGGAACGTAGTGTCTAACTAAAGCTTCTTCCACGAGTTTATGCGGTATGGACCCATATGCATTGGCCAAGTCCAACCACGCAACAGCCAGGTCTCCTTTATTCTTCCTTGCATCCCTTATTAATTACGACAAAACTCCTATATGCTCCACGCAGCCAGGCATACCAGGGATTCCGCCTTTTTGTACCGATGTATCTATAAAACTATTTTTTAGTAGAAAAGCTAATAGCCGTCGGGAAATAACACTAAAACATATTTTGCTTTCTGTACTCAGTAACGAGATACATCGGAATTGCTCGATATTTTCTGCGTTCTCTTCTTTTGGGATCCAAACACCTTCTGCGTATCGCCATTGTTCTGCAACTTTACCTCGCTGCCAAATTACTTTAATGATCTTCCATAATTTCATGAGGAGACCAGGGCAACGCTTGTACACGGAGTAAGGCACGCCACACGGACCTGGCGACGAAGCTGATCTCGCTGCCATTACTATGTGTTTGACCTCACTCAAACTTGGCACCTTCGTATCGAACTCAACTTCTGGGGGTTGGGTTTAATGAGGCGATCATTAAATCCCTAATTCCTCATCCCTTCTTGGGTCCCTATAAGAGCTCTTCAAAAGGAATCCACCCTATCTTTTGGGCATGCTAATCTGCCGCGCCTCTTATCTCCCAGAAGTCTTCTGGCGAAACCAAACGGGTCAGAGATAAACGAAGCCCTCTTCCTGGCCCGCTCTTTCCTACGGCGACGATGTCCTTCTGCTCTTCGCAGTTTCTTCAGTTTCTCTCTTAAAATATTTCTCAGTTCTGAGAGGGCTGGTCGCTCTACTTCACTAGCGGCCTTAAATTGTTTCTTGGGGCATCTTAATTCCTGCCTTATTTCTCTTATCCTTCCTTCACGTCTATTCTGAGTGTAGGTTTTACTTCTCGTTTTTTCAATATGGCCGAAACGCTCTGATCCGTAGCTGACAATAAGTTTACTCATGGCTTACCTGCAGACGTACATTGGATTATAATGCATACGTCTTCATCAAAATCGCGCCAAGCTTTCTTGTTGATTGCTGGGGGCCATTTAATCCGCTTAGAGACTACTCTGTTCGGTAAGGTCTGAGTCCACACTGGGTGATGCTGGGCGCTGTGGTTTGTCACCGGGACCTGCTCCACCTCCGTCTTACTTGGTGTAACACCTATGCGTTGTGAGTTCTCAGCTACTACCGCACATTTCATCTTGGCCTGTGTATTTTAGGCCACGCTGGTTCTTGCACGTCTTTCCACAGTGGCATATCGAGTCAGAAGTCCTTGGGCGTTTGCTGTGGTCGTAACCGTTGTATCCATCCAACTGGGGATCTCATGCTCCCCCCCCTCTCGGGATCCCCTGGGGTATGTATTCTTGTTCTACTTGTAGCGTGAAACGGGGATCTCTTTAGAACAAAGAGACATGTCATTAGGGGTGCGAACCCTGCAGACTCTGAATAGCCGTCTTTCCGGCTTGCCAACTGTCTTTCCAGCTGTCACCGAGTCTTTCCTCAGTCGTCAGTGAGACTATTCCTGGTAGTCACTGTTGAAAACAGATTTAAAATTTTAGAAAACGTTTAAGTGCTGAATCTAGAATACGTCGTTGTTGCTCCCATGTCACTAGAAGTTTCGGGTCTAAATAAACAACAGACTTCTTCGATGGGCGACTCGACCGAATATGATCAGCATTCGGCCCGCACCTAGAACAAAAATTTTGCCACTAGCTTTAAGACGCGAATTATATAAGTTGCCCCAGCAAAAAAAAAAAAACAACCAATAAAGACTCCACTTGGGCTATTCGAAGTTATAAATTAGGTATGCATGCAAAATAAAAAATTCTTTTGATATTAAAGACATATTTTTTACGTAATTTTATAAATAACACATAATTCAATTTATAGAAAAAAATTCTATTTGTTTCTTTGCATATTGCAAAATCATGCAATGGAGTAGAAATATTGTATGGATTTTAAGTTTTTTTTCATAAGTTACGACTATCTTAATTAAAAAATTCATGGTGCATGAACATTCCCCATATTGTGTGTATATATATATATATATATATATATATATATATATATATATATATATATATTGTGTATTTAGGGCATATTTTCATCCATACACGTTTCATTAAATAATATAGACAAGTGTTGTCTATTTATTTTATGTAATTTTTTTTCGTAACGTCTGATAAGTTTAATAACATTATCGTTGAACGAAAAAAGAAATTCACAATATTGATCCATATTTTTTTTGAATACAATCTAAGATTTCGGCTTACTTAAGCCATTATCAAAGATGTCAATTACAACATATTATGCAATATACGGACAAGACAGTGATGATAGTCTGTGATTGTTTACATAGATAATGTCTAAGCAACGATAAACACGTTCATATAAGACGCTAAAAGCGAAAATCGCACCGCATCTCATGACGTCACTCATGACCACACGAGAGTGAATTGTAGAAGTATGGGAAGCCGTTGGTATAGACCAATGGCTTCTGTTACCAATTATAGACATTTAAGAATATTTGTAGAGATGCCATAATTGGTTTTGTTTAGGTTGGGTTTCAACTGTTTGATGTACAATGCTTCAAGGATTTTTAGTTTTTGTCTATTGTTTTCATGTCGAAGTATAATTGTGTTTTCGACAAGTATTTTACGGAATTGTGTGTTCGGGCAGGCATGTTGTTTTAAATGCCTAATTAATTTAATGTTAGAGTTTTCATTAAAATGTAGTGTCAAGCGTCGTGAAAGCGAGTTTGTGGTGTGACCAACATAAATATTATTTAATTCATTGGAGATACACTCTCCCAAAGGGCACTTCAATTTATAAACTATGTTGTTTTTTTGCAAATCGCTAACCGGGGGAGAAGAATTATTGCGAAGAATTAAGTTGGATATACTAGATTTAGTGTAGTATATGATTAATTTAATTTTTTTGCTAGGATCTGAAGTTGATATATTAGAATATACTAAATTTTTTAGTATATTTTCATCTTGTTTATAATTAGTATGCATTTGATTACGATATAGGAGATTAATATGTTTGAGATCACTAAAAGCAGTATTATGTACAATTTGCTTAGTATTGAGATTTCTAAGAAAGCATCTTATTTGTTCATCAACTATATAGTTTGGAAAGCTATTAGTAATAAGTGTTTGTTTTATATTCTTTAGTTCACTGTAAAAATCTGTTTTGTGGATGAATTAGTTTCTGCACGAATAGATTCTTTATAATTGCTATTTTGTAGTAATATGGGCATTCGCTCTTGTAGTTAAGTGTACATGAATTTATGCTTGTAGGTTTTTTGTATGGCGAAATAGTAAATTTGTTATTATTTGTGTTTATCAATTTGTCAAGGAAGGGGATTTTACTATTAGTATTGAGTTCATATGTGAATTTAAGGACATAATTATTTTGGAAACGTTTTTGAAGTTGAATTATTTCATATGTATTATTAACTAACATAAGAATATCATCAACGTATCTTAGGTAGATTGATGGTTTTTAAAATCTGTAAATATCTTATTTTCAAGGTCTGACATGTAGAAATTGCTAAATGTCGGACCCAGTACTGAACCCATGGAGACACCATCACGTTGTATATATGTGACGGGTCTACACCTGGCCCAGGGTCGAATCCTTTGGTTACGGCGCCAACTGTGACGTCGCTCCTCCTGGTCGCTCCTCCTGGTTCCAAGCATCCAGCAACTCTTTTCTGTCGACTGAGGTGGAACTGATTTGCTTGTTTGGTCTGCAACTTTACTTCTTGTCTGGCCTGCAACTCTTCGGCCTGTCTTTGACTCGGCTGCAACTTCTCTGCGGCTTTCGAGTAATCTTCTTCTTCGTCGACTTAGATGGAACTTCTCTTGTCTTCGACTTGGGCTGGAAGGATTTCTTGTTTTCGACTTGGGCTGGAAGGATTTCTTGTTCTTGGGTCTTCGTCTTGGGTGGAAGGATTTCTTGTCTTCGACTTGGGTGGAAGGATTTCTTGTCTTCGACTTGGGTGGAAGGATTTCTTGCCACAACTCAGCCGCAACTCTCTGTCGTCCGAGGTGATCTCTTCTTCGCTGCCGTCCGGGGCTGAACTGATTTTTATCGATTGGGGCCCTGCTTTTATTGACGCCGCAGCAAACCGGGGTGGGTCTGTCGGCGTCAGGGCTCTCTCGATAATTTCAAAAGTCGCATTACTTCTGATTTCCCATTATCGCTATTATTTTCACCCCTACTTCCTCATAGTGCCTTTGGTGGGGAGGCGCATATCCATCTCTCCCGGTCCCTCGTATTCAGGTGACCGCTTTCGACCAATGGTTCCTGATCGAGCATTTCTTTCTTTTCTTTTCCGCAGCCACGTGACCGTTTTCGGCTAATGAGATTCTGGTTGGGCGTTCTCCTGTCTCCAATCGGGGCGGGGCTTATCTCGTTCTTGTTCTAAAAAAGAAACAAAATCTAATTTGGCCTTTTTTCGCACGTACGAAAAATGATAATCTTGGCTTTTTCTCACCTGGGTTCTGTCAAAACAGCCTGCCGCTAATTAGATGTGACTTCAGGAAAGAATATTGGCGCTATCTGTGAGCCGAGACATTCGCCTTCTTCACCTCTTTGTTTTTTTTCGGTCAGACCTGATAGTCAAAAATCTTAATTATCTACATTGAAAATGTCTCCACTTTATTATCGCGGGTTTCCAATTCTTAACAGGTCAGAATCTGTATACAGTTCCACCGGTCACCCCCTCAACCCAAAAGACACTTTTTCTCCGATTAAAAAATTTCGTTTCTATTGTTCTAAAAAAAATTTCCCTTTCTCCAAATTGATAATGAGTCTTTCTACGCAAAAGTAGGCCAGATGCTTTGACCGACATTCTTATCAATCGCCAATACACTGTCATCAAGCCTGGTCCTTTCTCTCTCTAAATGACTTTTCATTTCAAATAACAATTCCCTATTGTCTTTTTAAAATTCGGCCAACATGTTGGCCAAGATATCTTTCTGACACCTGTTTCCGCTTATGACCGGGTCATGCATCATCCACCTCTCTTTCCTTTTTTTTCTTCTCTTCCTCTTTTCTTTTTTCCTTCTTCTTCCCTTAGGATCGTCTAAGTACAACTTAGTGAATTATTTTCAACTCAATTATTCTTCGTCTAAAAAAAAATTAACAACCTGTTTAATAAACCTAGTAAAAAAAATTAAATCATATTTCTATGAATATTTCTAATAATGCAAGGTGCCACATATATATATTGTTATTATGATCGAAGAAAGGAACTTCAGTAGTACAAGCTAATAGTAGTTTTCTTAATATTATTAGGATTGATTTTAAGTGGGGGTAAAGATGAGTTACTGTATATATTTCTTATAATTATGTCACTAGTTTCACTAACAGGGACATT
The DNA here is from genome assembly GCA_903632075.3 of Acanthosepion pharaonis. Classification (NCBI taxonomy): domain Eukaryota; kingdom Metazoa; phylum Mollusca; class Cephalopoda; order Sepiida; family Sepiidae; genus Acanthosepion; species Acanthosepion pharaonis. The sequence goes on from CAHIKZ030004400.1 coordinate 842,557, forward strand.
GGTAAATAAGTATATGTATTAGATAGATAGATATAGATATACAAAATTGTACATTGAAATCAATAGCAAGAGGCGAAACTCTGTTTCATGCGTAAACGCAAACGCCTATATATATATTATTTGTTTCATTTTATCCATATTGGCCTTATTTTAGTCCCTCTCTGTAAGTATATCATTCTATGTTCATTGTCATTCATTCTTCTGCCTCTGTACGCAATAATGAACACGAGGTCACTGGTATGTTTCAGGAGTTGATATGAAAATTACGTTGCCGTGATACTGCTTGTACAATATAAGAAGGTGGCTAATTAATCACTTAAGCATGATGTGTTTTGTGGAAGGCATCATGGGAGAAGCGTTCATTTAGGAATGACAAGAAATAAGGTAAATGCCACCTAGAACCTACCTTTAGGCATTATCTCTTGCACTTAACTCTACTTTTATTTCGCACATTCTGAGAATCAACAGGGCCGGTGTTTGATCATTAATTTTAATCACAGCAACCAAATTACACTTTCACGATGATGGTCCTTAGAAGGCATCTTGTAAATTAAGACAAATTTCGAGATCCTGTATTTCGGATTAGTTCCATCATCATCATCATTATTATTATTATTATTATTATTATTATACTAGGATTCATTGGATTATATTAAATTCTGGAGAATATTCCGGCAAATAAATCTGGAATAACAAATCAAATATGGTTCTGTGTCTATATTCATACTTTTCGAAGCGAAAAGGCGTAAAATTGTGACATGTTGGGGTAAAGAATGTATCATTGTATAATGAATGTAATACAGGGTGTGTCCTATAATTAACCTCATTTAAAATGATAATATATGAGTAACTACATATCCCAGGTGAACGGAATTGACTTCTTGATGTACAATAAATGATTCATTCTTCTAAATTCGAACAAAATATTCTAATGGATGTAGATTTTATAACCGATTTAACAAATCTTCAATATGCGCACCACCTGTGACAAGACACACACGTCAAATTGCTAGTCCAACCCCTGCCAGACACGCTGTAGCATACGTTGCGTAACATTCTCCAGCGCCTCAGTTATTCTTTGCTTAAGTTCCTCTAGGTTTATCGGAAGAAGTTCGGTAGAGACCTGTTCTTTCACATTGTTCCAAAGAAGAAAAAAATCATAAGGTGTGATGTCAATATCCCATTGTCATTATCACTGGCACGCCGATCCTTCTTGCTGGTAGATTCTCATAGAGATAAGTCCTCACAGCCAACTTAGTTTTTACACATTTTGTTAAATTTTGGCTATTATTCCTCTACAAAATTATGTCATGGGGGGGGCAGAGGGGGGTCTTGTACTTTTGTTTCCCCAACCTCGAAATTATGTTTTACTTCCCTGCATTAAAATTTATAATATGGCATCTAAACCAACGTAAGAAAACTATTAGGTTTTCGAACAAGAAACTCAACGTTAATAACGGCGCTTTCTATTTAAAAATAGTTCAAAAGCTATAATATTAAATAAGACCAAATGATACCATTTCAGACTTTGAATCTTTGATTTCGTATATATCTGACTATAAAGAAAGAAACCGGAAGAGAGTTCGCTTGGAGAACTCACATCCGGACCCTTTCTTTCCCGTCTAGGTTGATTTTCGAAAATTTAAATGCAATGTTAATAGTTATCTTCTGTCTTCCGTAACTTTGCAGCCCAGGCAAAACACCAGGTTCGTTCTCAGGATACAGCGTCTTCCAATCGCGCGCTTGTGGCTTAATTCAAAGAAAATAATTAATCATACATCGTTACCCACGAAATAAATCCATGAAACGAAATTGTAGCAGTCAGTAGATTTTATTCAGATTCATCGTTCTCCTGCTGTAGGGGAACGAGGAAGAGTGAGGCTAGATAAAGGGACAAACGGTCTTAGCGGGGTGTGCCTTCCTTGTCGTGTGGCGGCTTAGGAATCCTTTTTTGTTTTTGCCTTTTTTGGTTGCTAGAGATCACTGTCTTATAGAGAAATAGTCTTCGTTTTCTCCATTCAGCTGACCTACTTGGTCAGTCATTTGACATGCTTCTTGTGTGATCCACTTCATCCAGCCTATTTTCTTTGTCAAGACGATAACTGTAAAAACGATTTCTGTAAGATCCTACAAAAGATATCACCAGACAACTGATATCATTACACTTCATAATGTTTTTCTTTTTCATATATTCTATCACATATGGTAACCAGCTTGCTCCGTAGTGGCTTTATTGCCTTGCTTGGCGTGAAGTGATTAACTCGTCAGATCAACCGTAGTCGGTACCTGGGAATCATTGGGAATTTCAAAGTCTTTTAAAAATATGTGGTCGGCGGGGCTACATACTGATTTCAAGAAGAGTTTTCCTTCTCCTAGAAAAAAAACTCCATCATACCATATATTATATCTTCCCCGTCAACTTTCACAATGCATCCCGATCCACA
>CAHIKZ030004400.1:850000-882500 GCA_903632075.3 Acanthosepion pharaonis
TGTGTGTATATACATGTATGTATGTGTAAATATATATGTATGCATATATATATATATATATATATATATATATATGTATGTATGTGTATATATGTATGTATGTTTGTATGTATATATATATATGTATGTGTGTATATATATGTACGTTTGTGTATATACATGTACGTTTGTGTATATATATGTACGTATGTGTGTATATATATGTATTTGTGTATATATATATATGTGTGTGTGTATGTGTGTATATATATATTTATGTATGTATATATATATATATATATATATATATATATATATATATATATATATATATATATATATATATATATATATATATATATATATATATATATATATGTATATGTGTCTATGTAGGTGCATGTGTGTGTTTGTGTAATTATGCATAAAAAATCTGCACTGCTCAACTGTTTTTTGCAATCAGTCTTAATAGAAATATGAATACGTAGTTATTTCGGAATATAACTGTAAACCCAATGTAAATGCAACGATAAGGTATTCAAGGCAAGGACAGACAAATCTTGTTGGGAGATCTCGACAGTTAGACTTGTTTGTCATGGCCTCGGTTTTGTATGAGTCCGTCCAGTACGAGAGAGTCCAGTTGTATTACATGGACGGAAGAGAGACTGCAGAAGATTACATAAATATATTGAAAGAAAAATAAGTTCCCTTTATTAGTGCGCTTGAAAAGATCTGCTATCTTTCAATATATTCTTCTTGTAGACTGCGTCTCCATTCAGCGCATTGGAGTCATGTCTCTCCACAATTTCCTGTCTTTTGTAGCTCTTAATACATTTTTTTTTCTTTTTACAATCTCTTCTAAAACTTGCTCCGCCATGCATTTACTCAAGTCCTCTTGGTAGGTTATTCGTTGTTTTTCACTGTCTTTTTGCCTTCAATTTGTCTTGAGCATGTCTATTTTTCCAAGCCCGCTTTCCTCGTTATATGCGCTACAAATTTCAACCGTCTCTTACTGGCATTGTATTCATTTTGAATCCATTTTCTCTAAAACTTCATCCATGTTCAGTTCACAGTGTTCGAAGCAGCCTTCTGTAGAACCAAATTTCTGTTGCCCCAAGTCTCTTCTTTATATCTGGTTGAATTGTCGAACATTCATTGCCTTATATGAGGACTGATATTACATAACAGTTCATTACTCGTTTCTTTGTCTCTAACTATTTTTTCTGTTTCTTAATATTATGCTTAGCTTTTGGAAGGCATCTTTCTCTATCCCAAATGCTCCTACGGATTTCAGTGTCACATTTTCCGTCCTCTGTTAAAACACTTCCCAGATATTTTACTGTTTCTCAATACTTTGCTTAGCTTTTGGAAGGCATCTTTCTCTATCCCAATGTTCCTTCGGATTTCAGTGTCACACTTTCCGTCTTTTGTTAAATCACTTCCCAGATATTTTACTGTTTCTTAATACTTTGCTTAGCTTTTGGAAGGCATCTTTCTCTATCCCAATGTTCCTTCGGATTTCAGTGTCACATTTGCCGTCCTTTGTTAAAACACTTCCCAGATATTTTAATGTTTCTTGATACTTTGCTTAGCTTTTGGAAGGCATCTTTCTCTATCCCAATGCTTCTTCGGATTTCAGTGTCATACTTTCCGTCCTTTGTTAAAACACTTCCCAGATATTTTAATGTTTCTTAATACTTTGCTTAGCTTTTGGAAGGCATCTTTCTCTATGCCAATGCGCCTTCGGATATCAGCGTCGCACTTTCTGACCTCTGTTAAAACACTTCCCAAATATTTAAAATTTTGTACTTGTCTGATTTCGGTATTGCCAATTTCTAACTTCCATGTCGGGCTGCTAGCAACCATGTATTTTCTCTTCTTTCTCTTATTGTTTAATCTTTTCAGATTAGAGAGATTCTGAAGGAACAATAGCTAAATGTACCGGTTGCTCTCTCATGTCACTGGATTTAAATCTAATTGAGCAATGTCGAATGTACTTAAACGGAAAGTTGAAAAACTACGACGAACCAACAAGACAGAGTTAAAAGAGGAAACATCTTCCGGTAAGCGGATATGCATTTCTAATTCGGTTAATGTCATCCAACCTAACAGGAGTACTAAAGGGAAAATAAGGCGACAACGTTAAATAATGATTTTAATTAACCTCTTTCGCAGGAAAGTACTTATATCTCAGCTGCAATTATATTCATATATTTGGTTACGTATTATCAAGGTATTTTTATGTTCAGAATGATATCAGAAAGAGCGATGCAAATGCAAAAGTAAGCATATCTCCGTTTTATCGATGATGCAAAATCATTTGATAAAGTACCACAAAATGGACAGTTGGAGTACCCAGGTAACCTTGACACATTTGTAAAGAATATTAGAATAATCCAGGACCTATACTCGCGTCAAACCATCTGTATACGAACAGAAAAATAATTAAATGTATATGCAAAAACTGAAAAGATGTATAAGACAAGGACGTGTCTTCTCTCCGGACTTTACTACTTTAAATAACATTTTGCCTCTCGACAATTATTGCGAATGGTCATATCTATTAGCTTCTATGATCGATATAAAATGTACTTGTTATATATAAAATGGAACATTTTACTTCATTCAAATCTTGTTCATCATTGACTGCGTTAATGCCTTTGATGAACAATGATATTTTTCATATAAATGGACAATTTAAACATCAAAACAACCCATGTTATTTATTATTTTTTATTGAATAAAGTATTTCTTTTATTATAGATTGTAGAATAAGATTCGCTTATCTTAATTTATTTTCTATGGCAAAGAATTAGGCCAACATACGACAAGAGCAAGGCAAAATAAAATTTGCATATTAAATTTTTTCACCATTCAAAACAAGATACAAATTTACAGATATTTCTTAACCAGCAACTGCTGGTAATTATGGACGTAGTAGAAAAAAGTCATATTTTGTATCAACTAATTTACAGAGAAATATTCCATAAACAATAATTCTAGGATGATTTTCCAAATAGAAATAACTACAAATCAGTCAGTTATGTTCCATGTGTTATACACGCTTAGGCGATCTTTCGATATATGACTGACGAGGCAGATTTTTTCCCGCAGTAGGTTGCCATTTCTTTCAGTGGTAGACTAGTTACCATCCAAGGCTATAGAACCCAGTCTGTCCTGCTATTTACCCATAGTTCGGGGACAAGAAGAGCTTTCATACCTTTCCCAAGGGAATTAGCATGTAAGTGAATGTAATGGATTCGAGTGGAATTCGAACTCGGCTCTCCGATTCCCCAATCCGATCCGCTATCCAATACTCCACAGTGCTTACTCTCTTGTGTATTACTTTTGCCAAAAAACCGTTGTGCTTCGATGTATATTTTCCACTAATTTTATCTTGTTCCGTTCTCTTATGTATTCAGGCAGTTATGTGCCATGCCGGATAAACGTTTAGGCGAAGATGTATCTTTTGATACAAGACTGACGAGGCAGATTTTTTCCTGCAGTAGGTTGCCATTTCTTTCTGCGGTAGACCAGTTGCTATCCAAGGCTATAGAACCCGGACTGTCCTGCTATTTACCAATAGCTGGAGAGAAGAAGAAGAGGATCCACACCTTTCCTAAGTGTATTAGTGCGGAAGTGAATGGAATGGATTCGACTGGAATTCGAACTCGGCTCTCCGATTCCTCAATTCAACCTATAAGCAATCCAGAGAGAATAAGAATTCCTACCCGGATTTAGTTTTGGCGGTCACAATCTTAACAGCGTCAGATATGCAGATGTAACAGTAAAGATAGCTGAGAGTGTATGTTGCGAACGGAGATTCGTAGGTATCTGTGTGTGTTTAAATTGGTCCGAATTGGGCTATGGCCTGAGAGATGTAATGTGATTCTTCTGGAAAAGCACGTTGTGGCATGTCCAATATAATCATTCATGAATTTGTTTTGATCAGGAATGTTATTTCTTAAGTGGAAGGTAGATTCATAAATAATGTCCTCTGTAATCTAAATGTTTCAGGTGAGTTGATATTGTTGACGATGAGGTTAGATGTTTGAAATTTTTTATAATACATAATTTTATTACATTGTTTTGGTCGGCGGTGGTTGATTACTTGTCCAAAATGTGTCTAAGGGAAAATTCATCCTGGTTCACACACGCACACACATACACACACATCCAAACATAAACCCTCTCGAAGTTCTCCAATGCCTTAACCGGATATTGAACTCACACTCTTTGGATCCTGTTACTGGATCTAACCAACGCCTTTATCCACTGTGCCATGTGCCCATCTGTGTATGAATTTATGGGTATTATAAACCTAATGGCTCAGCAATTATTTTTTATCAGTGCTCATAGTGCAATTATTTTACTGTTATCATAACATGTTTTTTTCCAGAGCTCATATTTCATTATTTCGTTATTATCACTTTTCTCTGACACTCCTTATTACTGGTTCCCATATTGTATGCATTTCTATGCTTGGCCGGCTCATGAGATTTTTGTGGCCGAGTATATGTGCTGATTCCTCAAGTTGACGGATTTTCCAGTGGTGTTCATTGTCTATGATCTTTTATCTATGATCTCAACCTGATCCCACAGAAGGCGGTGATCTCCCTTTTCTATCCATATGTGGTAAGCCATTATATGAGGTAGTTTTATATTTTTTTATGTTGTGTTTATATAGTATGTTATAATAAATACATTGAAATCTATCTGTGGATCGCTTTTAAGATTTTAGGATCCACGTAGATTATAAACCAACAGATCTATTCCCTGTACTATATATATATATATATATATATATATATATATATATATATATATGTGTGTGTGTATATGTGTATATGTTTGTATGTATATATATATATATATATATATATATATATATATATATATATATATATATATATATATATATAATTACTTTTTAAATATATGATTCCATCACGATACAGAAATTACTATGTTTGAAAGTGAGCTCAACTCCTAAATTTTAATTTCGATAAAATATCAAAATTTAGAGTACATGTTTTGGAATACCTCACTGAGGAAGTGCTTTACTCATTTATAGGTTGGTAATTGTTTTTTTTTGTTCTTTCGTTATCAAGGGGTCACACCTGTGATTAAAGTATGCACGTTTATTATATAGAATGTAAATTTGGAAAATATATATATAGGATCCACAAGAAACGAATTTAAAATGAGATGGAGACAACACAAAAGTTCCTTCAATAATATTAGAAAGAGAAACCAAACATCCCTATCTAAATATTTTTGTCATTTAAATGAAACAAATAAAACAATAGTAAAACTGAAAATAATAAATTGAACAAAAACGTATAGAACCTGGGATGACCCATGCCCTTTATGCCTACATGGAAAACTACACATTATCTAGTTTCTAAAAAACAAAAAAATATATTATATGAAATGAAATAACGGTTTTTTGCTGACACCACCAAATATACGCCTTAAACAATTAGTAATTTCACTTGTTTCAATGTTTCACTTGCGCACGTTAGATCGTGATGATGCTCGCATTTTATTTGCTTGTTGTTTTGATCTCGACCAAATTCAACTTGACGCGTGCTGAAAACGGCGCTTCAGTAATCTTTGTTTTGATCATAACTTTCCTTTCTGGATTTGTCGTCGATTTCGTCGTTTTTCCTCTTTTTCTTTCTTTTCCATTACTGGTCAAAACCACTCGAAGCAAACGTCGTATATTATTCTACAAAAGGAACTGATCTGTTGCCCTATGGGACCCTTAAGAATGGTATTAAGGTTAAAAGAAAACTCTTTGTCAAGATTTGTTCAAAAAGCCTTCTTTGAACCACTGGATTCTTGGTTTATTTACTATTTCTCCAGGGCATTGTCGCTCACCGATGGAATCCTGAACGCTGTGGGTGTAGTCCAGATTCATAATCCCATTTTCATTCTCCGATAAGAGGATTGCGTTGTTTGCACCAGCGAGCCGTAGACCGCGTAAACCGTGAAATATTCTGCCGCAATCACACGTTTTATCCGGGTTCATATCCAGTTCGTTTCCATTAAAATCGGTCTGATGGGTGATATATTCTCCCTCCCGCTACAGTCACCCAGGGATTATTCTGCGTCTCTTGCATTCTTCCTGATTTGCTTTAAATTCTTGTCTTTCCAAGATGTCACTCCAACTTTCTAGAGGGTCACTTCGTCTTTCCGAAGAGTCATCTTGCTTTCCAGAGAGTCTTTGTAATCAATTTGTAATCTACAACGTGTATTAGAACGTGCAGTACCCTGTCTTCATCAGCCGCCGACTAGGAGTGATATCACGGTTTCGGTGGCTATGGAGGGACTGCTACCCCTGGCGCCACCAGCAGCATTTGCCACCAGACACAGTATGAAGATGAGCAAATGGATCGTTCCTCTTTTGTAAATTCTCTTAATTCGTCTTTGCAGCTTCTATCCATACTGAAAGTTTGATACTTCCTGAACACTTGTTTGATAAACACACACACACACACACACACACACACACACACACACACACATACATATATATATATATATATATATATATATATATATATATATATATATATATATAAGTTGCTCATTCTCTAATTTACATACAAATTCAAACTGGAAAGCAGGAAAATGTTCCAAAATAAAAAATAAACAAAACATCCTTCAAAACGAATGACTACTCTCTATGATTTTATCGTCTTTTGGGCATAATATTCAGTGGAAACGAACCCTTTATATTCAGTCGATAGTAAAAGATGCTGAAAAAAGATCCTTAACAAAGCAGTTTCGTTTCTTTGGAACTGTGTTGCCCAAATACACCCAATAAACACGAGTAAATCCTCGATGTTTATTCAGTATATATTTACTACTAGAATGTTTCATTATTCGAAACATTAACTGTTTTTAATGTCTGGTGTCTATTTAACAAACAGAATCCTTCTCGTCGTTATAATGTTGCCTAATGAAGTTCTTTGCTGATGTCAATTTATCATTTTCAGACTGTTATTATTGACACACACACACTCAAGCGAAGTTGGAAATTGCAAATAATTTCTCAACTCTCCAGACTAATTCCTTCCATTGACCAATTTCCACGTGACGTTTATTTATTTATTTATCTTTTTTTCTTCTTCTTTTTTTTTCAGGAGTGGTCGTTTTCAAGTTTATTACGGCATATTAGAACGCTTGTTTGGGTCTTCTGGCAGTGAATTGATAACAACAAGTCCTCATGATTGGTGTCTTTTGTGTTTGCGTCGTCGACAGTGAAGAGGATTGCAAAGGAAATGTCTGCAGAAAGAAATGTTTTGATGTCCCTTAATCATTCGATTATTTGATCAGCTCTGCTTGCGCACTGAAAAGGCAGCTTTGGATTAAAAAAAGATCATTATCATCACCATCATCCACATCAAAAAAAAAAATCTCCAGCAGCAGAACAACAACCATCATCATCGTCAACATTATCAAATTCTTCATATTCTACGAGAGGTCTGCCTTCACCAAGTTGGTGATCATGATTCTCCACAACTACCTGTCCCTATCGTATCTCTCCCAATTCATGATCTGCTATCCATTTATACAAGCTCGTTAGGTAGGTCACTCACTGCTTTATTTTATTCCTTTCTGTCGTCATTATATCCTTTGAGTGTCAGATTTTCCTAACTTTCTTTCCTTATGTGTCCTATATATTTCACATGTTTCTTTCTGATTCTAAATCTAATCATATATTATGTTTTCAGTTTTCTTAAAACTTTGTTTTTCATGCAATTTCCAGCGTCTTTTAGTAGAACTATTTTTCTTTGGGGACACATGGCCCAGTGGATAAAGTTTACTAATACAAAAAGTGATTTGATCCAAAGAGTTTTGAGTTCAATACCTGGCCACAGTAAAAGGAAGAGAAACTTGAAGAGTTGAGTTATTGAAGGGAATAAACTGATAGTGTTATATACCTAAAAAAGGGCATGGCACATGGAATTAGAATAATCTACCCCCGTGGACTAAATAAAGAACTTGAATACAAAAACCAGCGTATATCACCTGAAGAAGACCAGACCGTACAATGGCCGAAACGTCGCGAACACGGAAATAAAAATGAGAACAGTCTGAACGATGTAAATAATTGCGTCCTAATTTTAAAAAAAAATTAAAGATGTTTGCATTTTCGTACTTGTTTGAGTTCATCACCTTCAATTTCTAGTTGGGCTGTTCCTCTTGTTGACAACCATACATTTTGTTTCATATAATTGACGGTTAGTCCTTTCTTCTCGCCTTCTTTTACTGCTTTCTTTAAGAGTTCGACTAGTTTTCTTTCTGTGTCTGTTATAAACACTATCATCTGCGTAAATGAAGTTATTGAGATTGTGTCCGTCAAAAATAAATCCCGGTAGAATTTCTAGCTTTCACAGGATCACTCCTTCGGAAATGTCGAATAAATCCGTTGAGAATACACGGCCTTATCTAACGCCCCATTCTATTTTTGTGTATTTACAAACCATATCAGCTATACAAAATTAGACAAAAACATTGTCAACAAAAACATCATTGGTATTAACATTTGGAAATTGAAACTTTGTTGGCTCCACGGAAAATCTTTTATATATATATATATATATATATATATATATATGTATGTATATATATATATATATATATGAAGAACTATGAAAAGTCTTTCACTTATCTTGGTAGCAAAATCAATTACTGTGGAACTTTAGATGATGAAATCATGCATCGGATTGCTAAGGCTACCAGTTCTTTCAGCAAACTTCGCCATCGCTTGTGGAATGAGCAGGGTATTCGACTGGATACGAAAATTCGGGTTTACAGAGCTGTTGTACTTGCCATCCTTTTGTATGGCTCAGAGTCATAGACCATACAGGTACCATATACGCCAGCTAGATGTTATCCATAAAAGCTGTCTGCGTGTAATCTGTGGAGTTAAGATTCAAGATAGGACATCTAACGTAGACCTTTTTAACAGGTGTAATATTGGAGGAATCGAGACTTTTATCATACAATCTCAGTTACGGTGGACTGGTCATATCTTGAGAATGTCTGATGACAGGATACCCAAGATCCTAATATACAGCCAGTTAGATCACGGCTACAGGAATGTAGGACGCCCATGGCTAAGATACAAAGACAAGCTGAAAAGCAACTTGTCAGCAGTCAATATACCACATAACACCCTTGAGCGTTTAGCTGTGTAGCGGGTAGAATGGAGATGAACGTGTTTTAGTGGACTCGGCAATTTTCAATCTGCTTGTCTGAATCATCTTCAAGAAGCAAGAGCAAGATCTAAAAGGTCAGCCAATCTAACAGTGATCTCATCTCACAATTCTCACACCTACTCCATATGTGGCTTTCTCTGTAAATCACTAAACTTTCATTACTGAATCAATAAGCTGGCAGATCCTCATACGTCGAAACCGACTGGAGAGTCCATTATTATTATTATTATATATGAAGAAATATACTCTTAAGATGTGCTATATTTATGGGATAAAATGCTGAATATTAGAGATAGAGCGTGTGTAAATATAAAAGTGAATATTGAAATCAACACAGAGGCGACAGGCTGTTTCATACAAGACGCAATCGTCAGGCCATGTGTATTTTTTCGGCTATTTATATATACGGGTCAGTGGTGCATTATGGTAGTTTATCAATCAGCAATTCTACAAATAGATTCTGCGACGTTTGCTTCGCTCTGTGCGCGGGAAGAGATGAGAGTTGTGGCAGATCAAATCGTGGGTGCTTCACCACGAGAATGCACCTGCTCATAAAGCCCTGGGCATCCGGTAGTTCTTATCCGAGTAGAATATCGCCGTATTGAAACCTCTCTATTCGCCTGATCTTGTTCCGTGTGATTTTGTCCTTTGCACAAGCTCCAGATGATCATCAAGGTGGTGGGGGGGTCAGTTTTGAAGGGGTGGAGGTCATCAAAAGCGCCGTACCTGTAACGATGTAGCAACAGCTAAAACGGATATTGCTTATAACTCGGAGGAAATAGCGATATAATCAAGATGTTGACGAAACACACCAATTCAAATAGAATTTTAGAAGTGAAAACTCCCCCACCATCAATACTGGAAAAAAACGATATATACTGGATTTGAGAAATCTATTTTTCTGTGCCCTAACACAAAGATTTTATAAATCACAACCAACAGCAGCAGTAGTTGCTCGGTTAGTAATACTTAATTAATATTTAATTATACACGGTTAATATTACAGAGTTGCAGTTATTGAAGGGAATAAACTGATAGTGTTATATACCTAAAAAAAGGCATGGCACATGGAATTAGATTAATCTACCCCCGTGGACTAAATAAAGAACTTGAATACAAAAACCAGCGTATATCACCTGAAGAAGACCAGACCGTACAATGGCCGAAACGTCGCGAACACGGAAATAAAAATGAGAACAGTCTGAACGATGTAAATAATTGCTTCCTAATTTAAAAAAAAAATTAAAGATGTTTACATTTTCGTACTTGTTTGAGTTCATCACCTTCAATTTCTAGTTCAGATCTTGGGCTGTTCCTCTTGTTGACAACCATACATTTTGTTTCATATAATTGACAGTTAGTCCTTTCTTCTCGCTTTCTTATACTGCTTTCTTTAAGAATTCGACTACTTTTCTTTCTGTGTCTGCTATAAACACTATCATCTGCGTAACTGATGATAAGATTATGTCAGTCAATAATAAATCCTAGTAGGATTTCTAGTTCTCACAGGATCACTCAAGAAGTTTAGTGTAGTGTAGTGTTACTGACTCACGGAAAGTAATATGCAGTTAACTGCTGTATGGGAAATATCTGTAGTTATTTATAGTCATTGTGACCTCATATATAAATGAGTCACCTCATTTCCTTATACGGAAGAGGTCTTATCCCCTAATTTTACCTGGTACTTCTTCCTCTCTGTTCCTAAGAGTTTGTATAAATATAGGAGATCGTGGTCTTTGCTTATGATTTACGTATACGTTTAAAATGATTCATTTTGAAACACTTTTCACGATTATTTACGGACAATCCATAAAAAGTACACATTATTCTGTTTTTTTTTTCTTCATTGCGTATGTGTCCATTTCCTCTAAGAGTCTTGGGTATGCAGCTGCTGATAATTTTATAATGGGCTCGCAACCAGTAATTACCAAGAAGAGATCAGTTATTTGGTTTTCTCTTCGAGATGATTTTAAACCCTTCAGCTTTTTAGTTCTAGCTTTAGCTGCTAGTATCATAATCCAAGCGTGTGTGTACTCATAATTATCCTGTGATAATTGTTCGTTCGCTTATTTAGATATCGGCGACGCCCTTGTAGTGTAGTGTTATTGACTCACTGGAAGTAGTATGCACTCAACTGCCTTATGGTTAATAGTCTTTGTGACTTCAGATGTAAATGAAACACTTAGCTAAATCTCTCTGGTTCGTGAGTAGTTTCCATGTTCATACATTATTTTATTGTTTTTGGCTCTGTTGATTTTGTTTGTTTTGAATACGGTATAGGGATTTTCCAAGCGTAGTTTAGATATGGCGCAAGGCCGAATATATGGGGCACCCAGTGAGGATCTAACTCACTACCCAGTCGTAAATGTTCTTGCGTGAAATGCTTGCTAACCATTACACCACCTCGAGGTGACCCGTTTTGGATACGGTATATGCAAAAAGTATGTGAGCAATCGTTAGCGAATCGGAAAGTGAAATCAGCGAACAGATTTCGAATCCCGACCGAGTTCGATACGTTCACTTTCGTCCATGTATCCTTCAGAAAGTTTGAGTCGATTTTTCTCCCCTCAGCTTTAAGTCAAATAGCGGGACTGGCTGTGTTCTCTTTGTCTTCAGTTGGCAACCACTTTAGGAGAAGGAAACCATTAAATTCAAAGACACTCTAAAGGATGATGGTCTTGGTCAGATTATCTTGTTCTAGACATATCGCTACTGCTATGGCTACAGTACATGTTGTGCCGCTACGGCTCTAATGAAATAAATAAACATGAAACAAATTAATAAAAAATTAAATAAAATGAATAAACCTCCTCATTAAAAAGTGTATTTTCATTTCTAATACCAAGTTTACTTCAAGTCATATCTCGCATGACTCTCACGTATACATTTTCCTTAATATGCCTGATCTGCCATGGCTACTTACACAGATCTGAATTCGGAGATATGTTTCTCCAAGATCTACCACAAAAGACGCAATAGCCCGGTCTGACCTATTATTTAACCCATAATTGGAGAGAAGAGATGCATTTTTCCTTTCCCAATGGTGATAGTGCGACGGGAATACAACGGAACCGACTAAAATTTGAAAACAGCTCGCCAGTTTCAGTTCCTGCGCTACCTACATATCTGATAATAGAATTATCAACTAAAATTGAACATATGTGCTCATATATATATATATATATATATATATATATAAAAGATAAAGGAAACCTTGTCTTAGCCGACGCATTTCGTCTTCTAAATGATTTTTTCAAGGCAAATTCAAAGATTTTATTTTGTAACAATCATTTAGAATCCTAGGATTTGCCTTGATAAAGTCAGAGGACGAAATGTATAGACTAAGATGAGTTTTTCTTTTGTCTTTATTAATACTAGCCTTTACAGATATACTCTCCACAAAACACACACACACACACACACACACACACACACACACACATATATATATATATATATATATATATATATATATATATATAAAAAAAAAAATTGTACTCTAAATAAAAAAGACAAAACAATTCGAAATCAAAAGTTCATCCACAGTATTATGCGCCCAGGTACTTACAGATTTTCACCATTCTTGGCAAAATGTATATAACGTTATACACACACACACACGCGCATATATATATATATATATATATATATATATATATATATATATATATATAATAAATTAATTGATTTAAAAATTACAGTTTAACCATGTTTCAAAAATTTAAATTTGTTTTTATACACACACACACACACACACACACACACACACACACACACACACACACATATATATATATATTATAATATATATTTATAAAATTGGTTTTTGAACAAATCGGACATCTAGCGACACTGAACAGCTTTGATACAACGAAACCCTCTATCTTTGGATGACAATATATGCTCCCGGAAAATCCGGTTGAGGTCTCTTGAGAAAGTGTAATTTTAAAACAGGCAGCTCATACCACTATTAACGCATTGCTCTTCAACCCAATGGAATTGAGTTCTACGGGCCACTGACGCATTTCGCATGGAAAACGTTAAAATGTATCTTGAGTGTAGAATTTCTGACTGATGCCAAATCTGTCGCGTTTCGATCCCAGCTTGAAGCAATCGAATATCTAATCACACTGAAGCGATGATGTCTGACAATATATATATATATATATATATATATATATATATATATATATATATATATATATATATATTTATATACATATAATTTATTTAAAAAATTATAACATAAATATGTTATAAAATCACTAAAAAAATAGGCATTTTGGTTCAACACCTCCGGTGTCTTATCAAGTGATTTAAAATTATAACATAAAATTCTTTTAAGAATATTAATTGTTGGTTATATATATATGACTTTATTCCGTATACACCGATCATATACTTGGAGATATATATATATATATATATATATATATATGTATACCGAAGTATATATATTTATATATGTATACCCAAGTATATTATTGGTGTATAAGGAATAAATTCCAATAACCAACAATTACTATGTCCGTATTGAGGGGTTTGATTGCTTGTGCAAATATGTGAAAAACTTCGTTATATTAAGCTAATTACCAAAGCTCATTTTGTTTTGTTTTTCTTGTGAAAAATTATTGATTTCTTAAACTCAAGAGAATTTTTTTTAGGCACGTCACATTTAAAAAGATGGCCAAATATCGAATTGTTTAAAATTCCCACTTGGCACAATAGAGAAATTTCATCCGCTTCATTGTAAGCATTTTTTTAAAAGTATAATCTAATTCTTTACTCGATTAATCAATATGTTTGTAATTTGATATTGAAAAAAAAAAAGTATTTATATTCCAATAAACATTTCAATATAACCATCTTTCTCAATGTCATTCATTCGCGTGGGAATAAGTGCCATAGTGATATCGGACAATCTGCAAAAAGGATATCAAAATTTCGCTCGTAATTCATAAGCTACGAATGTTTTAAGACCAACTGATTAGTAAAATCTTTTAAATCACCCTGATTGGTAAAATGATTTAAAACTACCTATATTTAAAAAAGCAACCTGTTTGGTTTAAATATTTTAAAACGACCTGATTAATAAGTTCTTTTAATATCGTGTATATCACAGAATGTTTTAAAACAGCCTGATTAGCAAATTTTAAAAACCGCCTGTTTGACGCAGTCTTTCAAAACTACGTATTTGGTAAAATATTTTAAAAACACATGATTGGTAAAATGATTTAGAAAACGCCTGTCAAAATGTTTTAAAACCATTTGACTGGTAAAATGTTTTAAAATCCCATAATAGTCAAAATTTTTTAAACCCAAGCGATAAACGAAATATTTTAAAACTCCAAATTGGTAAAATGTTTTAAAAATCCTCTGATTGATAAAATGAATTTAAAACCGCCTCTTCTGCATAATATTTTAAAACGTCCAAATGTTAAAACTTTTCAGAAACCGTTTGATTGGCAAAAGTTTTAATTAAAAAAAAAACCTGATTAGCAAAATGCTTTAAAATGGTCCGATAGGCAAAATATTTTAAAATCAACTGATTAGTAAAATGTTTTAAAAACTGTCTAGTGGGAAAAATGTGTCTGTTCGCACGCGCATAGACATGCTCATACACACACGAGATTGCATACACACACTCATTTTCAAGTCATTCCACGTGACATAATTTAAACAGTCAAACTGAATTTTTTATGCCTCATTTTTGTTTCAATTCAACACACTTCAATATAAAGTCCCCTATGAAGAAAGATAACTCAATGTTGGCGACTTCTCTTTTATTACAAGAACGTGAAGTCTTTCATTGAACCGTGTCCAATAGAACAATTCTCGTGTTATCCACTAAAATTAAAAAAAAATTCACTGAAATACACAGAACAATCCTTGAAAAAGAATGTAGCAACATTCGAAAAAAACCTGGAAATATATAATAATAATAATAATAACGTTATATAAAAAAGGTTGCTTAACTTTTGTTGTTTTCCCTGTCTTCGAAGTTTCCTAGTAGATGTCCTTTCTTCAGAGGTTTCTGGTTTTAAATGATACTTCTATTAAATGATATTTAAAAACGCTATTATATATAGTCATCCACAGACACACTGTCTCACAGATCTTCAGTGTGGCTAGAGAATAGATGACTTCAAGCCGGGATCGAAACCAGACCGATTTGATATCAGTCACAGATCCTACCCCTAGCCTATCGTCGCACAGCTGAGAGGAACGGAAATTTTGATGTGAAAATTCGCCAGTGGCCCGGAGAAATCAATTCGTACTTGACGAGTAAGGCATTAATAGAGATGCTCTTTTTAAAAAAAAATATTTTTGTTTTTAAATATATATATATATATATATATATATATATATATATATATATATATATATATATATATATATATATATATATATAGATATAATTTACGTTTAGATGTAAGGACGTTTAAAAGGAAATTAAAAATTTTAAGAATCAAGATATTCTACTAACTTCTATATTATTTAAAATGCTACTGAGTACAAATAATTGTGGATCCGAATATGGCTGTATGTACGTATTTTATAATGCTGTTTGTTAATTAATTTGATAATATTGTTTGTTAATATATAAAGAGTCGAGCCAAAACACGAAACACATAACGTGAAAATTGCGTTGAAGCAGGAAAAAATAAAATACAAATCCGGCGAAAGATTATCCATTTCAGACCTTCGCAGATTAACCAGCCAATAATGAATGTGGCGAATTAAACGCCGAGAGGTAGGATTTCCAGTTCTTCAAATATGAATTTCATACGTAGAAAAAAATATTCATATATATATATACATATATATATATATATATCATATTTTCTGCGTCGTATCTCCACAAACGAAAAGGCCATATTTTATCTCTGCGCAAAGCACCAGATATATTTTGACATTTTATATAGTTTTAAGAAGGGTCATTAACATTAAAATAGGTCTTCAGACAGAAGAACAGAGAAGTTAAAACCGAGAACAACAAAAAATAATCGTTGAATTTTTATTAGTTGCTAGTAGTGTATATAATCTTTAATTTTATAATTGTTAACAAAAACCGGTTAAATTTTTGTCCACACATGTAACCATAAAGCTAGCCTTGACCATAAAACTAGATTTTATATATAGTTTTCAATGATCGAGATTGCTTTTTTGTTCTTTAATAGGTAGTTGTAGTATTAGTAGTAGTAGTTGTAGCAGAAGCCACCATATACGTTAGCGTTATTTTTTACCTCCATTTGGTATGTAGGTTTATGATGCAGTAACAGTTTTTTCAAACAATTTTGGCCTGCATTTGAATATTGTTTATACAAGCGGACGGTGGAAAATTTTTGCATGTGAAACTTGGCGATGACGCAGAAAAGTTGGGAACCCTTTTCAATCCGGCTATGATTTAGGGTAGGCCAGTTTATCTACCCACTTATAAAATGGCTAAGTTAGAATATATCCAACTCGGCCACAATATACACTCTGATTTTCCCACATAATAAGATGCATCTAAAAATCTAATTGGTGCAGCCATTCTTATCCGAGGATGCCAGTCTATTATAGGGCATTCACATTGCAGATACCTACTCAGGCACGTTTTTTTTTGTTCAACACCCACAGAGCGACTTGATGTTTATACTGCAAGTATTCTGAGTGGAACTTAATGACAGTTTCTAGGAGAGAGGGCGCTATCTAGTGTGATCAACAATCTGATCAAGGCCAGCACGCTCAAACCCTGATTTCGTGCTAGCCAAACCGCTGACGATAACCAATTTCACTTACAAGGCTTGAGTCAACCCTTGGTATAGTCTCATTTCCTTAAAGCGAATGTTCTAACCGCTCGCCCACGTGCCTTATAATAATAAGATGTCTATTATTCTACTTACTGATTTTCGTCAGGTAGCGAGGTGTCACACTACACTGAGATTTCGTGAATATTCCTCGATTTTTAATTCCTAGTTGGCAACTTGTTTCTTTTCCTCTATTCTCCTAATTCAATGATGGGGTGTACCACCCGTCGTGGCGTAGTTGTAGCTTAGTTGTCGAGTAGTCGCCAGGGGATTATCCATTCTCGGAAAATCTGACTAAAGCAGGATTAAAGAAGAGGACGTATCCTGGAATTTGTAGATGTGGTGTTTCAAATCCTAACGTTTATTTCGAATTATGTATTTTTATTATTTGTTTTCTATGATAGTAATTTTAGAAAAATGCTTTTACATTTGGCGAATATTTAATACTAGCTTAGAATCCGACTTTTCGGTGGACTTTAGGCCAACATCTGCGACGGCTCTTGGGCCTTCGGTCTTTTACCTTCAGCATCTTCTGTACGTAAAAGTTATAAGAATTTAGAAATAATAAAATTATTTTATCTTTATTCGACACATTGATTCGGCATAATCTTTCTTTGTATACGCAACCGACCGTTTTATTTTATTTTATTTTTTTACATTTATTTTGCGCGCATTTGTTTCTTTTAAAATCTTCATTCATATAAAGTCACACTTAAAAGACATTAGGTAACCCGAACTATCTAAGATTTCGAATACGTAACGCTACGCGTGTTGGAAAAAGAGAAAAATGAGCCCCGCTTAAATTTTAATTACGGTTTAATTAGATGGTAGCAATTGTATTAGGTTGGTGCAAAAATAATGACGTAATAATGTCGTTTTTTGACGTATTTTTAACGTTAAAAAACGACATTCTTACGTCATTATTTTTGCACCAACCTAATAATTGCGGCGAAAGCGAAATTAAAGTTAAACCTTCAATAAATAATTATTCTTTTAAACCTTTCACACTATTCGATATTTAAATTTAACTTTAAATGAGTTATTCATTTAATTTCTATCGCGTGTAACCACATGTAGTTACTACACTGTTACTTCAGGTTACTTATGATACGCCGAGATCGACAACGGACACGTACACTGAGCTTTATTTATATAGCTTACATATTGTATGTCTTATTTTTATCATTTATTGATTCACTTCACTTACTTATCTTTTAAATATATTTCATTATAATCATAGTAATTGGTATATTTAACGATGACTCGTTTCCTCTTATGTCTAGCGTAAAATATATGTTTGTGCTATCGTGGCGGGTAACCCCTGCGACGGAGAAACATTTGTTTTCTTTTGAGAGTTGTTCGTTCTCCTCGGTCCCAACGAAGCGTCCAACACTCACCTGTGGCTGCAAGTAACCGTTTGCATTCAAGAACGACTACACCCCGGTAAACCACTTCGACACCGGCAAAGTTAGGGAAAGTATTGGACGGGTCGAAGCACGCGATAATTTCGGGTCTGTCAGCCCTGTTGGCTGTGAAGAACGATTCCCGGTGGAGTGGCCGGATGAGATCGCCTACAGATCCGACTGTCATGAAGGCGACATGAGCAAGTGTCGTGGAGTGTATCAGGATATGTCATTTACCGCTGTTCGGGAATCTCCGGTTGTAACGGTTACTCAAACTACACTGAGAGAGTGTGATTATTACTGTGCAACGATTTTTCCCACTAAAAATCTCATCCAGATCCTAAATAATGAATTTCAGGACAATGTCTTCTTGGGACCCGAAAGACAACCATGGGATAATGATATTTGCAACGTTGGGGAAGCACTTCCGGGGACAAAGTTATGCTCCCTTTTCTTTCTCCTTTTTACTTACTGTTATATTTGGGAGAGGAAACAAAGGTTTTGGTTCGTTCACATGTACCCATTGCAAATACTGCCTATAGAAAAAATGGAGACCCTTTAGTGAAGCCACTGAACCGGATGATTTGAAGCAATGGATGTTTCAAGCAACAAAAAAAATCGTGGGTTGTCTAACGATTATCAAATTTATAACAGTACAATTAATCTTCTTGAAAAGCTAAGAATGATTGTCTGGTAGACGCCATTGGATGAGGCTCGCTTAAAAAGTTCTAAGCCTTATCCGGAAACGGTGAGCTATAGTTGAAGATTTTGTTGTGGCAACATACTTCCAATTACACTAGAAAAAAAAAACAATTCAGATTTCTGTCTTATTTTCTGTGCAGTTGGGACCTATAGAAAGGTAAGAGATGTGCGACAAATGTGAAAATGGACCAAAAAAAAGATCGATCAGTCATAAAAAATTTGCAAAAGAAAGGTATGAAACCGAAGGAAATCCATGAGGTCATAGCAGAGAAATTTGCTGAGGACTCCCTTTTCTATGCAACTGTGAAGTGGGATGCGAAATTCAAGCAAGGTAGGGACAGAACAGAAGATGAAATTCGTTCAGGTCCTTCAAAAATCTCAAAAACTAATGAACTTGTTGGTGCCATTCACGGCATGATTATGGATGACTGACCCCACCCTCTTACTGTCAAGCAGATAATGAAGTGCATATGTATCAATTCTGATTCGCTCCATACTGTTTGAACAGAGATCGTGGGGATGAGCAAGTTGTCTGCAAGATAGGTCCCAATAATGTTGACACTAGAACAGAATCTGTAATTTCCAGGGCGCTTCCAAACTAACCCTGATAATTTTTACTCGCAGTAACTCAAGATGAAATCCGGTTTCCCCACTTTGCGTTAATCAAAGATTAAAAGTAAAAAATGGAAACACTCTGATTCTCCACCACGAAGAAGTTCAAGTAACTAGCATCTATTGTCAAAGTGATGGTTTCTGATTTGTTTTTTGTTTTTTTTTTGGAGGGGGCATTCTGAAGGTGTAGCCATGACAGACTACCTGAAAAAATGGAAAACTATTAATGAACATTACTATGAATCCTAATTGACAACTGAAGGAAGCAATCTAGTCGAAATGCAGAGGGAAGCTCCAGGATAACGTTCCCGTTCACACTGCTCAGTTTGCAGTATATTAAGCAATCAACTGTGGCTTTAAATTGCTACTCCATCGCCCTTTCTCACCAAACTTAGCTCCATCTGACGTCTTCCTGTTTCCTAAACTTTAATCCCAACCGTGCGGTCGCCATTTTGGAAACAATGATTAGACCGTATGCGCTATGGAGGAGCTTTTGGTTTTGACAAGGACGTCCCCTTCTTCCGTGATGGGATTTCAATGCTTAATTATCATTGGAAGAAGTGCACCGATGTCAAGTGGGGGGGGAATATAGTGAAACACAGTGAAAAAAACTGTCTTGTTCTCCAAATCCTTCTGGGTGAGATTCACGTATATATGTAAATTTATATCGCAATAAAGGTATTCTTGAAATCAGAGCTGATGATAAAATACCATTATTTTTTTTGATGAGGTTTCTTGGTTGGATAAAAGCATTTCAGCATCAGTACCTAAATGAAACATGAACACCGAAATATCTGTTAAAACATCAATATTATTTGTAGCGTACACCCACCAAAAAAAAGTTATTTTTGAACCAGAGAAGGATCAACTGTCAACGGATTCAATCGTGATATCTTTTCTCCGTTGTATCTTTGCTCTTTTTATACTGGGCGACTGACAATTAAGTTCATTGTCGACAATTGGTTATTTTTCACATGAAAAGCTTTTAAAAGAACTTATATGAACGTTTATTCTCTTTGTGACACGTTCCCTGTTGATAATACATCTCACTTAAATTCAGGATGCCGAGTGTAGCTTGTAAAACAACAAGATTTAATATCCGGGGCTATGCGCAGAGGCATAAATTAAATGGCACTGAAAAGTGATAAAATCTGGCCTTTTTGTTTGTTTTTTGTTTATATATATATGAATATTTTTTTCTACGTATGAAATTCATATTTTGATATTTGAAGAAATGGAAAGCCTACCTCTCGGCGTTTAATTCGCTGCATTCATTATTGGCAGGTTAATCTGTGAGAGTCTGAAATGGATAATCTTTCGCCGGATTTGTATCTTATTTTTTTTTGCAGGGGATATTTATATCTTAACTAGGAATCTAACTTAATAATGTTATTTTGAATTAGCCCCCTGATATTTTTATAGAGGTTCACTGCATATCTCCTTTGGAAGTTTTTTTCGAGTAAAATATGTTGAAATACATTTTTATTACTCAAAATCCTATATCCCCCACCACAATTTACAATCACCTACCATATTCTGTTCAGCTGCCCATCGCCGACCCCAATTTTCGAAATCGCCCACCGGTGGGCGATGTCACCCACGATGGGAAAGCCGTCAATAGATTGTGTTAAAAATACAGAAGACTTCGGTGATAGTTTTGGAAGACGTTGAGTTTACTAAGGATAGAGATGTCAACAACTAAAATAGTTAAAAACAGTATTAATAACAATATGATGAGAACGACAGCGTTATTAAAGAAAATGTTAAAGGGAAAGGAAAAAATTAGTCCCCAATATTCAGAAAATTTTAAAAGAAGGTTCTTGAATAGAATAATCACACGAAGGTTGGTAATGAACGACAATACTTAAAACAAGAATAACACATATAAGATTCGCCAGCGGCGCGTAGAAGTAGTCAACTCCTAGAAGTGAGTCAAGTGAATTCCACAATGAATCTCCAATTGCAGGCTACCTACCAACCACCCTACACGGTCAGATATGGCACAAGGCCGAATTTAATGCGGGATATCCGAGCCGGTAGGCTCGGCAAAACATTCCCAGTAGACTCCGTATAAAACGGGGTCATATAGCTGTTTCCCGAGACGAGATCTGCCCTTCGATATAGCTTCGTCTGGGGATCCCCTCTGCTTTGAAGCAGAGAGTTTGACCAACACAGATAGAGATAAATCTCCGACTGCAGGATATCGACGAACCGCCCCACGCGGTCTGATGTGGCACAAGGCCGAATTTAATGTGGGGTATCCGAGCCCGTAGGCTTGGCCAAAAATTCCCCGTAGACTCCACATAAAACGGGGTCGGTAACTGTTTCCCGAGACGAGAGCCTTCCCTTTGACATAGCCTCGTCTGTGGATCCTCTCTGCCCCCGGGCAGCGAGTTTGACCAGCAGAGCTGGAGACAAATCCCCGACTGCAGACCAACATACAGTATTTACTACTGTATTTATGTGAATGGGGACATACTCATTATCCTTCGTAGGTATGCTACAACAGATTAGTTGGTTACTTATTTTAGCGCATCATTTTACTTACTATATTTGCCACGTGACGCAAAACATCGGCAGTACATTGTTTAAACAAATCAACCGTAAATAATAAACAATGACTTTTTATAGCCATCTGCCACTTACCATTTACATAAGTAGCGAAGTAACCATTCCAATTGACTTGGTTAATCGAAATAAGTGTTTTGTAAATTCTTGTGAAGAAAATGAAAGTTTGTTCATAGCGAATGAGATCGAATTTTGATCATTCTGTTTACGGTGAAAATTGTAATGATGTTTCTTATTGTTATGAAGTTAAGTTTTGCTCTCTTATATTATTTCTTCTTTTCAAGTACTCCGGCTGTTTCCGTGTGAGAGAAAATGTTATCCATACCTGGGATAAGGGCAGCTCGAGTAATCTCAGCAGATCTTGAAAGATGTCTTACTGACTGCATTCACACAATAGAATCGAAAACAACCGACCACAAAAGAAAGAAAAAAAAATTGAAAAAAGAAAATAAAAGAATGACTTACATCAGGTTGAAAGTATTCAATCCACACATTCTAACGTTCTTCGCGTGTTGAACAATGAAAAAGCATTGACAATGCAAAAGAGTTGTTTTGTATTGCTAATATGCCTGGCTTTTTTTTCTTGAACGTACGGAATCCTTAAAATGTAATGAGACTTCGAACGACTGGATCGAATATGGAAAGAAAAAAAAAGAACCCGAGATAAGTAAAAAATGAAAAAAAAAAAACTGAAAAAAAAAAATTGATGTTATATGCCAGAGAATGCTACACAATCTCATCACATATCTAGAAGAGAATTGAAGCAACAGAACTCTGATTCTACAGAAGGATGCTGAGAATACAAAAACACGGGAGCAACGACAAAGTTATACAGAAAATGGAAACAAAAATGACACTTATACGTAACATCAGAAAAAAGACATTTGAAACATCTAGGACATACAATGAGGAAAGAGGGCTTGGAAAATTTGAAACTCACGGGACAGAATGGAGACAAGAGAATCAGGGGGAAACAACGCATATCTTACCAAGAAAGCTTGTGTATTTGTATGACATAACAAGATTTCGTAGAGATAACAAACAGGGATTACGGCCATATCATGTTGAACCATCGGGTCCCGTACGATCAGTAAAGTTTTCCAACGTAGAGCCTGGCCAGTACTTAGATGAGTGACCGCTTCAGAATGCCAGATGTTGTGAGGAGAAAAGGTCAATGAAAGAAAAGGTGTCACAAAGATAGAACATGGCGACTGACGTTGAACTTATTTCTTTGAAGATTGTGGGTGGCAGAGAAGCAAGACACCGGAAGAGAGTTCCACATGAGAGAAGTGCGAGGAAAGAAATTATTAGAATAGAACTTACGGTTACATGTAGATATTCCAACGGTAAAACGGAGAGACATAGTAGTCAGTCTGGAATTACGATTATATTAATGAAGTCAGGTCACCATAGGAACAAATCCGATTTGAATTACATCCATGGAAATATTTATAGGAAAGTCTGGTGGAAACCATAACGGTGAGAATGTAACTAAAGTCGAGATGAGATTGAGTTGTATGAAGATGAAGGAGAATAACCACGGTAAAAGAATTTAACCGTTTTTAGTCTTAATTACATACCGTTGTTTCGCCTAATCACAGGCAAGTCACTGGACTTTGTTAAGAATTTTTTTATATATATATATATATATATATATATATATATATATATATATATGTAGACGGTGCCTTGGCAAAGATCATCCTTGTTTGAACATTGTGGACTAACGTAACAGAATCGCAACGAAAGAACTGTACCAAATAACAAAAGAACACATCACTTAAGGACTACCAACAGCAGCAACAACTAAAATGGATAGCACATGTAATTCGAAGAGAAAATAATGACATAATCAAAATGTCAACATTCCACATTACATCAAATAGAAGTTTCGGAAAGAAACCTTTATCAATACTGGAAAGAGCGATAACAGCTACTGGACGTTAGAAACCAGTTTTCCTAAGCAAAAGCGTTTTAAGAGAAGGGTCTTATAAATTTCAACCAAAAAGAGTTCTGAATGACAAATGCTTCCTTATAGAGAGACGGCTACTACCATTAACAGATCATGGCAGCAATATTCAATGCACTGATGAAAACATATATTAATACACTAAGTTGAATTTTTTTCATCTATGCATCTTTCAATTAACAGTAGGAGTCCCCTGTTTATTGAGTGACTCCTATATATATAAACGCCAATTACTCATTTTCCGGGTATAGCTATCTGCTAGGTTGGCTAGCCAATACCTGTAGCAGATACCTGCTCTGGCACACTATCGTTTGTTCCACAAAGCACCCTCCACCGTTGTTTATACTGCAACTGTGCTGAGCAGACATTAATGTTTTTCGAAGAGACCGTATAATTTGGAATGAATCGTGTATATATATATATATATATATATATATATATATATATGTGTGTGTGTGTGTGTGTGTGTGTGTGTGTGTGTGTGTGTGTGTGTGACTGTGTGGCATGTGTGGCATCCGTCGATCTCGTGATAGCATAGATCTGCGCTCAAAGATTTATGACAACAGCTGCACAGGGTTTGATTTAATCAGCGATATATAATATAAGTGCCCTTTTTGTTTCCATTTTCCTTAAAACTTTCTCATTACTCACATGTTCAGTCCATGTTATTCTCAGCTTTTTTCTGTAAAACCAAATTTCTGTTGCTTCAAGTCTTCAGCATCCATTGCCATATAAGGAGCACCGATAATACATAACTGCTCAGAGACTGGAATTTGACGACCAATATTTATATTTTCCTGAACCAAGCGCATATTTATAGATTTAAATAAGAACGACCATTCTACAACAATCCCAGAGTCGAATAAATGCTTATCGCCTCCAATATACGTTTAGAAAATAAAATGGTTTGACGCATCATAAAGGTGAATCAATCCAACCTAAATCAATCAGGCCACCATTACATATTATTCATTGTGTGCAAGAGTAATCAAAATAACTGGCCGAATTTCAAAAATATTGTTGTAAACCATCTGTAATGGCACTTCATCTGCATTATATGCATTTGAAGTGATAAGCAGAATATGTATGTATGTGGTATCCATCGGTCTCTAGAAAACATAGATCTACGCAGGTGCTGGTCTCCTTTTACGAATTATTTTCTGTTATTATGTTTCTGTTTCTTGCTAGGTTTGGGATGGCATATTTAGCTGATATTCGTGCGCCTTCTAATGAAATATTCCTATTATTATTTGGTTTATGTTTTACAAAGGCAAATTTGGCTATCCTCACGAGCCTTGCTTTTTTTTTGGCGATACAATTTTCGTCATCTTATAACATTTCCAAGATACGTAAATTCCTGAAGGTCTTGCACTCATAACGTGTCGTTTCAGAAATTCAGTCAAAGATTTAAAATATATATATATATATTTCAGTTCTGATCCCCAAGGTACAGAAGAATATGAATAAATAATGTCAGCAACTTACACCTGCTACATAGTAAGCATTTAAACAATTATAAATTGAATACTTTCACTGAAACTATTCGAATATGGCAAACGTCGTTTACAAAAAAAAAGAAAAAAACTAACATAGGATGACGAAACGTAAAGATGAACCAATCCAACCCAAATCAATCAGGCCAACACCGAATTTCGAAATTATTGTTGTAAACATTCTTTAAAGTTTTCGAGAGTTCACCTGCATTATGTACATTTAAAGGGATAAAGATAATACGTATGTATGTGGTATCCGTCGGTGTCGGGAGACAGTGGATCTGCGCCCAAAAAGCTATGTCTCAGCTGCTGATAGTGCTGCAGCATGTTATGTCCCCACAGGAGTGACAGTGTCGATTGCAACGAAGGCATGTGAAGACGATCTCTCCCGAGGTCGCTATGCAGTTTTCTTTCCTTCAAAGACGCATCTTCCCGGCGGCATACCTACGTTTCTTCTCTCCTCGCTCCAACTGTCGGTGTAAATCGAGTCTCCAGCATATGCAAAATATTGGGCAACTGAATCACAATGTGGAAAAATTATGCGTGATTTTATAGGGACTTCATCATACTGTTCTTATTTATGAAATTATATATCTGCAGGAGCAGGAATAGATATAAACATCGTTTATAATTATGCACCTAGGGCTAGTGCTGAAGATGCAGGAACGCTAAATTTCAAATTTTTGTCTTCTCAAAATTCTTAAGCTTTAATTTTTTTAAATTTATTTTTTCAAGGTTAACAATGGTTAAATTCTTTTTCCTTAGTTATTTTCTCCATCTATGTGCCAGTGTCCATTTGCAATCATGTCTCTCCACAATGTTCTGCCCTTTGTAGCTCTTAGTAAGGAATTTCTTATAATTGACGTCATTTGTAAAATGGTTCTCAGAGATTAAGTGCACCAGAAAATAATGTATCAAACATTTATACGTACTGTTTAAAATATTTTCATCTGTCTTTGTTCTATAATCACAAGTCTGGCTTAGGTTAATCGAAGGTTTCGATTTTTGTTGCTTTCACTTAGTTAAACAAAAGATGTTCAAGAAAAAACTTAAATGATCGAAGCTCCTTGCAGGAGATTGGTTATACTTTTTATTTCCTGGAGAGTTTTTGCATCAAGGATTGTGTTGAATTATTGTTCTTTCTTTATCAGACCAAAAGCTCCAACCACAAGAGGAACAGTTTTAGTTTTTTAAGTGCCGCATTCTTTCTGTATTCATCTCTATATCTTTGTATCTGCTTAGATTTTCAAAAACTTTCGCAGAGCTGTTTTTCTTATTAGTAGGATATGAAAAAAAATCCCAGAGAATGGTCACATCTGCTCGCTTAATTACTGATTCAGGGTGATGTTCATACCAGATTGCAGCTGTTTTTATTCTGTAGCGATGAGAGGTCTTCCAGTTCAGACACTGGCCGAAGCTATTATTATGGTTTTTTTTTACATTTTAAGTTTGAGTATGGAGCATTTCGAGATACGATGATCAATAGTTTCACAGAATCTACATTTTGACTTCGTACAGTTATGCAAAATATTAGCTTGGTAAGAGGAGTCTGGTTCGGCAAGAACCAGACCTCGCTTATCAAACAATAATAAATCCTTCAGTCTCCGCTAAAATAAAGACTTAAATCTTGACCTCTTTAGACATTGGTGTGTTGGGAATTGATCTACATCAACAGTTTTACTTCGGAGAAGAAACCTGTTATGTAGAGGCATTTGGTGCTAGCTTTCTTTTATTTGCTTTTGGTCTAACGCTTTCCCTTCTTGTTTCTCTTTTCTTGCAGATGTTGTGGATGTTGTATCTACTTCACCATTATTATTATTATTATTATTATTATTATTATTATTATTTTCTTTGATTTCTGGCGTTTACACATTTCTTTCCGGGTCCCTCCCAGGGGCCTAAGGTTAGAAATGGCATCATGACACTTTCCACTGACAAAGAAAAAAGAAATTACATAGATAAAGCCCTTCGTAAAGTGTGGGCTGTACTTGTCAGAACAATGTTTTGTATCTCATTGAGGCATGGACTTCCAGGAATCCCTTCAATAAGTCTACTGCAATCTTTTCCAATCAGTCCTAGGGCTCCAACTACAACAGGGATTGTTGATGTTCCCATATGCCACATTTTCGAGATTTCTATTTCAAGAGCCTTGTATTTTGACAACTTTTTGAATATCTTCAAAGATACATTGCAGTCAGCAGGGAGTGCCATATCAATAAGAAGACACTTTTTTGTTTGTGGTCTTTAATAACAATATCTGGGTGGTTGGTTTTGATTGTTCTGTCAGTGTGTTATTATTATTATTATTATTATTTGTGTATCTTATGTTTCATGCTTTGTATCCTGTAGAATCATTAGGCCCTACAGGAGAATTACCATTTAATTGATTGCACTTTTCTTAGTAGTACGATATTCTGGACAACTTGCATGTTGATGTTCTTGGGACACTTTTAGTAAAGTTGTCCATTGCTTTTCTCCCGAAGCCCAGAGCTCCGATTACTATTACTATTGGTGCAATCTTAGACTTCATTCCCCACATCCTGTTAATCTCGATATCCAGGTCCTTGTATTTGGACAATTTCCCGACAAATTATGGAGATGTCTCTCTCAGATGGTACTGCTATATCAATAAGCATACACTTCCTGAATTACTTGTCTTTTATGATAATATCTGGTCTGTTGACTTTTATTTTCCTGTCATTCTGAATTTGTATGTCCCAGAGGATAGTTACATCTTTATTTTGGGGAAGTGTGTCAGTTTGGTGCTCATACCATGTCTCAGTTGTTTCGATTTTGTGCTTCTTGCATATCTTCCAGTGCACATATGTCGGTACCTTGTTATGTCTATGTGTATATTCATTTTCTTTTGCTACTACCGGGCATCCTGAGATCATATAATCGACAATTTCATCCTATTTTCCACAGATCCTGCATTTCGGGTTAGTTCCAAACTTGATTATGTGACAGTGATAGGATCTGGTCTCGAGGCTTTGGTTCTGAGCTGGTTGCAATTATTAGGCCTTCTACCCGAATTCCAGTCGAATCCATTACATTCACTTACGTGCTAATACTCTTAGGAAAGGTATGAATCCTATTCTTCTCCCCCACCAGCTATGGCTAAATAGCAAGACAGACCGGGTTCTATAACATTGGATGGCAACTGGTCTACCGTAGAAAGAAATGACAACATACAACGGGAAAGAATCTGCCTCGTCAGTCATGTATCGAAAGATATATTTTATTATTATTATAATTATTATATATTCATATTAAATATTTTATATACACTTTATAATACAGTAGTTAATTATATCTTATTTAATCGGATTATCTCTTTGTACTATAATAAAATAAATATAGTATTTCGGGCACTCAGTACTGTACAGTATTATTATATTATCAACTTATATTTGGAATATTTTAATGTATTTTATTATATTGCGATGAATTATTGATACGTGAAAGGGATAAAATCACCGTTTATGAATTCACGTGTATTTTGTGAGCTTGTACCACTAATGTCAGTAATCAGAAACAACATTAAATTCTTACATTGGTCAAATGTACACATGATTATCATATAGGCTGAACTGTCATTTGTGGGAATATAGTGCAAACCGCTCTCTCATATACACCGTGCCAGTAGTAATAAAGCATGTTCACATGTCTGTATACTGAGAAACTGGTCTTTAACTTGCATTTTCTAG
Source organism: Acanthosepion pharaonis (assembly GCA_903632075.3). Classification (NCBI taxonomy): domain Eukaryota; kingdom Metazoa; phylum Mollusca; class Cephalopoda; order Sepiida; family Sepiidae; genus Acanthosepion; species Acanthosepion pharaonis. The sequence continues at coordinate 879,460 of CAHIKZ030004400.1, forward strand.
AAAGCCAAGCGAGTATTACTTCATCATCACAGCGAAGACCCATAATTTTCATATATATATATATATATATATATATATATATATATATATATATATATAAAGAAATATAGTCTTAAGGTGTGCTATATTTATGGGATAAAGTGCTCAATATCAGAGATAGAGCGTGTGTAAATATAAAAGTGAACATAGAAGTCAACACTTAGAGGCGATAGTCTATTTCATGCTATATGTAATCGTCAAGTCATATATATATATATATATATATATATATATGTGTGTGTGTGTGTGTATATATGTGTGTGCGTGTGCGTAGCGGAATACGCGTGGATAACACGAAGAAATAAGCAAATGTTTAACACAGCTCTCCAAATCTAAATACCTTTTTTATTATTTGGATATTATTTTTCTTTCAGACTGAAAAAAATTAATTGCAAAGACTCTTTGCGAAACAATTTCATACCAAAATATTTTGTGTATCATTTTTGACACTATAACCGAATCAATTGCGTGCGTGTAGTATAGAAAAAACAGAATCCATCTACATGCGGGAATGTGTGTGGCACGGATGGAACTTGTTTTATTTATGCATATAAATTGTAGCAATCGGTAGCATAAATAAGCGTGGAGCTATCTTATTACTGTTGACGACCGCAAACAAAGTCGGCATGGTTTTTATATGTCAATATCGCTAAGCATATTTTTGTAATATACTGGAATACATATGCGAAAATGTGAGTAATTAATTAAGCGTGTGGATTTCAGATAACAAACGGGCGACCACACTGGTGAAAAGTTAACTGAAAAACTAAACTTGGGAAGAAAAATTGATCGCTTTTACAACGAAACATAGGCTCCAGAAAAAACAAAAAAAAACAAAACAAATTCTTTTTGATCCTATTCTGAAATAATCCTCCAAAATTCCGCTGCTAAGAACAAATCTTAATTGTCTGCAAATTCTAAGAATATACGCGCGTTTTAGTGGTTGAAATATATGAATAAAAAAATTCAAATTTTGGGATCCGGCTCGTCAACAAAAACGAGTTAATTTGAGTTTAAGTAATCTATTTCATTTTTCTACCATTCTGAAACGTGGTCCAACGCTCTCTCACGCACACGCGCGTGCGCGAACACACATATATATATATATATATATATATATATATATATATATATATATATATATATATATGATAAAAGGCTTAAACACTAATATTCCATGGTCATAATTTATTCCATTGGAATCGTAAATACGATCCAATTCACCAGACCTACAAATATATATATATATATATATATATATATATATATATATATATATATATATATATATATATATATATATATATATATATATATATATATATATATTTGTCAACAGCCCAGAGAAGACTTCAAGGATCATTAATAAATACAGTAAACGAACAATGAGATATTAAAAGAACACAAGGAAAATTTATTACTTTTAAAAACTTTTTCTTTTATTTGGCTGAAGAAGGTCACAAGACAAGAAACCCGTGTAACAGAAATATGAAAATAAAATAATATATATATATATATATATATATATATATATATATATATATATATATATATATATACACACATATATATATATATATACACACACATATATATATATATATATATATATATATATATACTGAATCAAATCTATATTATAACCAAAAACGTTTGCGGCTTCTCTTTTTTTAAGATATACATTTTTCTTTCGTTGGAACAACTATAACCTTATATATATATATATATATATATATATATATATATATATATATATATATATATATATATATATGACCCATTGCTAAAGATACTGGAATATTATTGTTGGATCCTCAAATTGCTTCAGAAAGTAGCTGAATCATCCTGCCATGTTCTATATTTACACGAAAAAAAAATAGTATTGCTGACATATCTGAAACTAGATATTATTTTCTTGCAAAACTCGTCAGCCTGTTGAAATCCTTATAATATTTCTTATTACTGAAGTTATCGGTAACATTATCGTTGAGATTTACAATCTCTCCCTTTCTTTTTATTTTGGAAAACAATCGATGACATTCGAATATGCTTATTTGTTTTGAAAAAAAATAGTTTGGCAAAACCCGACTTCGCGATATAATAATTCCTTTAATTTAATTTTATAAGACTTCATAGGAAACAATATTTTTAAGAAAACTTCTTTTTTTTTCCTTTTTAACAGCGAAGAATAAATTTTAGGATTTCTTACTCTTAATTATGCAACATCAACATCGGTCAGGCGTAAATATTTCTTTCAGGAACCTAATTGCTTTTTGAACCGTTTGGTCTTGTGATTTGTTTATAATTCTCGCAAACTCACATGTACGAACTGAAAACTGGATTTTTGTATATATAAAAACTTGATTTTTGTATATATAAAACTATATATATATATATAAAACTATATATATATAAAACTATATATATAAAACTATATAAAACTGGATTTTTGTATATATATAAAAACTTAAAGAAAATATATGCAAAAAACAATAATGCATTTTTCTTAAATATTTATTTTTTAGTTTAATCATTAAATTGTATTTAAAACAGTGGGAGTATTTTATGTTAAATAAAAAATAAAAAAAATCCCAAAAATGAATGAAAATTTATTGTACTAAGCTATGCAAGTTGTATTGTAATTTGTACCCCTAACTGCATTTCTCCCAAAACTTTAGTTTTGATCGGTCAATATATATTCTCACGTTTTAGTCTTGTTAGAATTTTAAATCGTTTACAAGATCACATATGGTAGCAATATGGATAACTTAAAACTGATGATAGATGTTAATATAGAGTATGAAACAAGAAAATATAGAGTGGGAACTCCCTTTAATAATTTGAAACCAAATGCGTTTGAATCACAAATCTTACTAAATCATTTTTGTCTCCATTTAAAATATGTGCTTAAAACATAGCAGTGTGAATCATGCCAAGTATCAAAAATTATACTGACTAGATAAGTTTTTGTATAATCTTGTACTTTGTTGGTTTTCAACTGG
>CAHIKZ030004400.1:885000-900000 GCA_903632075.3 Acanthosepion pharaonis
CCGAAATTGCCATGTTTCAAACCTGAAACTTCAATTCAAATTCAGTCATAAAAATTAAACTTAGAATAAACAATATTAAATTCCCGTTCCCTTATCAAGTGATGCTAAGAATAACCTTTGAGAAATTGATTTACTTAATTTATAAGTACAGAAAAAATTTGATACTTTGAGTTAAAAAAAAAAAAGACAAAAAACACAAAACATTTATAATTAAAAAAAAAACAATTGTATTATTATGCTCTATTATTTTATCGGGGACAGTTTTTAAAAAAAAATAAATTCTAAGAACCTTGAATTAAAAATCTCATTATTCTTTCTTATTATTTTATTGCATATCTATATCCCACTCTCTCATCATATAGGAAAACGAATGATTTCTGCATATAACGGAAATGTAGCCTCTGTAGACCAATGACAACTTCGAAGGAGTTTTCTTGAATCTATGTTTCTAATGAAATTTTCTTGTTTCTTTAATAATTCCTTTAGTTTTGGAAAAACATTTTATTTTTTACGAGCCTTCTTTTTCATTTCGCTGTTGCATTTTCCAACATCTGTTGAAACACTTCCCAATTATTTAAATTTTATTTAACCTTTGATTTAATTACAATATCATAATAATAGAAAAAATACAGAAACAAAGTAAAATATGTGATTAAATGACAATTTAAATATTCTATTTCTTGAATAAGACTTGGCTTCTATTATCGAGAGACAATACTGACAACGTTGTCGATGCCTCTAAAACTGAGTTCATAGGCTTCAACTTAGAATTATCAATACAAACTGTCTTAGGTGAATCTGTCGAATCTATTACATACTATGGAAGCGAAATAAACTCTACAGAGAAAAAAGACATTTGAAAATTTACATAGATAAAGCTTGGACCGCCTTGAATAAAATGGATGTAATCTGGAAATCTGATCTACCAGACAACCTCAAGCGGGGATACTTTCGAGTCACTGTAGAGGCAGTGTTAATATATGCTTGTACAGCTTGGACTTTAAATAATTCCCGACGGTCTAAGCTTGATGGGAACTACATTCGAGTGATTAGTGCTATAATTAACATCTCTTGGAGTTAACGTAAAACTAAATCACAGATCTATGGACATATTCCTGTTATTTCTACAATCTTATGCGAGCACAGAATTAGCTTTGCAGGACACTGCTGGTGAGCAAATCAAAAACTCGCAAGAAATCTACAGCTTTGGGCATCTAGCCATACAGTAAGACGGGTTAGACGCCCCCTCAAACTGTGATGGTTGGCGTCACAGACTCGAGAATGTCCGTGATAATTTGACCGACATGCAAATACCGACATCTTTTTTGTATCAGATCTATCCTGGAGTTGGGAGATAATATCTCTACAAAATGTCCTATGTTTTGGAGTTCACAGAATGCATGGTTATTAGCAAAATGATTAGACCAAAATGTAAATAACAAATTAGAGATAACAAAATCAAACAAGTACAGAAATTTAAATACCTGGTAAGTGTTTTATTAGTGGACGGATATTTCGATACCGAAATCCAAAGGCGCATTGGGTCAGCCATTTTTTTTCCCAAAGGCTAAGCAAAGTACTAAGAAACCGAAAAGATCGATAAAAACAAAGAAAAAAAAGTACTGAACTGTTACGTGATAACTGTCCTCCAATATGGCAGCGAATGCTGGAGAATCTACTGAAAGTTGAAGAAGGAACGTGAAGCAACAGGAATATGGTTCTACAGAAGGATACTAAGGATAATAAGGATGTCATGGACCGAATATGTGAACAACGACGAACTCTTAAAGAAAATAGAAACAAAAAGGAAACTAATACTTAATATCAAGAAGAGACTAGATGAAGATTACTAGCGAACATAATGAGGAAAGAGGATTTGGAAAATTTGATACTCACATGGCAAATTGAGGGCAAGAGTGCTAAACCAAAACAACACATAACATACTTAGTGAGTTTGAGTAAATGCATGACAGAAAAATGTTTTGGAGAAATAAGAAAAGACAAAAAGCTACGAAGGACAGGAAATTGTGGAGGGTGAAGATGAAGAAGAAGGATAATTCCTGTGGGGTTTAAGTTTTCCAAGCCCTTATTCTTCATTATGTGTCCAAGGAATTTCAGCTGACACTGATTTTGAGTAGAAATATTCTTTCTGTTGCTATTTTTCTTTAAGACGTCCATGTTTATCCTTCTGTCTCTTTTACCTTTAAATAATCCTGAATGTCTAAAATTCTCCAAGACCTTATTCCTCGTAATTCCTTATTCCTCGTAATATATCCAATAAAATATTAAGTTATTCTTATAATTATGTCACAAGACATTTTTTATTTCAATTTGTTGTATAAGAATAAGTGTTGTTACCGACATTGTGGTTTGAAACTAGACCGTCACTGAGTAACACTGACGATTCCATAAGTAGATCACGTGACCATAAAAGAAGTGAATAAATAGGAAGTACTGTGATGACTATAAGTTCACTGTTCACTCTTCTTGTCTATCCATTACTGCTATACGTTCACTCTCTTTACTCTTCTAGTATACGGATTACGATTCTCTTCCGAGTATTATACTATTTGGCGATTACTACTTGAGCGAGTATTACTAGTGCGGATGTTATTGGAAGTTACTACTAGTACCGGCGTCTACGATGTCTCGAATATGACGAGCATTTTTAGAAGTGATAATGAGCTTTCGCTTGACATAGCAAAAGTGACAAGCGAAGCCGTTCAACATCATAAAATTTATACAATCAATCTCTGAATCGATGGGATTTTTGTTTGTGTATGTCAGTGCATATATTTTATATCATGTACAAATTTTTATGTATAAATTTTATAATCATGGAATTTTTATATCATGGGCTGCGTTTTGTAGGTTTCCTTGAGAGTATGTGGTATTATGGCATATGGAGGTGGGGACTGATATTTGATGAATTCTTTTGGTGAATGTGCTAATTGTAAAGAATAAATGAATCGCGAATCGGATTAGCTAGGTATAGGATAGTAAGTGATGACCAGCCTCAAAGTAATTCCCTCTTTTCGACCTTGTGTCACAATTGTGTGTATTTCATACAATAAATCTACACTGTTCACTCTCCTTGTCTATCCACTGTGGCTATACGCTCACTCTCTCTACTCTACTACTGTACGGATTACGATTCTCTTCTAATCATTATACTATTTGGCGATTACTACTTGAACAAGTATTACTAGTACGGATATAATTGGAAGGCGTTAGTAGGAGCACCAGCGTCTACGAAATCAAGAATATAACGAGCATTTTTGGAAGTGATAATGCGGTTTCGCTTCACATAGTAAAGTGACAAGTGAAGCAATCACTCATACAGCAATTTATAAGAAACATTTGGTAAATTTGTCTCCATCAGACAAGTGAAACTACAGTTGAAGTTGTGTATTTTAAACATTATTCGGCTACCCATCCGTTTGGTTGATCGATTGATTCATTAATTTTCTACGGCCTATCTACCATTTGCAGGTTATTTAAAGCCAGAAAATAATTTGGTATTGTAAGGATTAATTTTTATACTTTTTAATTTTGGAGATAATAATGATTTAGCGATATGAATCTTAATAATTAGCACATAGCTGGGGGAGAAGAGGTGGGTTCATGCCTTTCCCAATGGTATTTGTGCGTAAATGAATATAACGGATCCAACTGGATTTGTACATTCTGCTCTCTGATTAACAAATCCGAACCATTATCATTACACCACCCGCATATCCAAGCTGGTAGACTCAAACGGTCCCCCATTTAGGTACTGACCAGGCACGACTTTGCTTAACTTGTACGGAAACCGGCCTTTCAAAGTGATAGAGCCGTGAGGCCTTCTAAGGAATCAATGAATTTTTGTATCCAAACTTATTTCCTGCTAATCCAACATTTATTCTCGTACGGTTTCAGTACGATGATCCTACGGGAACAGTTATTACGACGTGATATTACCGTATGTCCATCTGCTTGCAAGCATTTCTTTAGAATAAGCGCAAACTGAAAAATGACTAGAATATACACCATTGTGATTGAAATTCAATACTTTTCTCACAAAATAATAAAACTGAGAGATCTTTTCAAGGTCAAATCGCGGGAGCTTGCTTTTTAAAAGAAACTCTGTATTTGATGTCATTTCACAAGCTAGCTTGGGTAGAACAACAAAAGACAATACTGTTTTCGTCCTCTGTTCTTATGGATCGGCTTGGCGTGAAGAAATCGGATTAAGGAGATTTTCAGAGGCATTGCTGTTTATATCATGTAATACGTGTAAAATAAGCTGTTACATAAATCTATTTATCTATGTTCACATCTATCTATCCAATTGTATACCTATCTTAACCTTTTCACATTTATCTATAAATCTATCTACGATTGTCCGAATCTATATCTATCTCAGTTTATTCTCATCTATCTAAATCTGTACACATCTATCTATCTATCTATCTATCTATCTATCTATCTATCTATCTATCTATCTATCTCAGTTTTTTCACATGTATCTATCTAAATTTGTTCTCATCATTCTATCCATCTATATACCTATCTCTATCTGTTCACAACTATCTATCAATCTATATAGGATGGTTCGAATCTATATCTATCTATCTATCTATCTCAGTCTGTTTACATGTATCTAAGTTTAATACACACACACACTATATATATATATATATATATATATATATATATATATATATATATATATATATATATATATATATATAAGTGAACATAGAAGTCAACACTTAGAGGCGGAGGCGACAGTCTGTTTCATGCTAGATGCAATCGGTGGTCTGATGATTGTCACCTCTAAGTGTTGACTTCTATGTTCACTTTTTATATTTACACACGCTCTATCTCTGATATTGTGCACTTTATCCCATAAATATATAACATCTTAAGACTATATTTATTCATATATATATATATATATATATATATATATATATATATATATATATATATATATATATAGATAGATAGATAGATAGATAGATCTAGGGAAGAGGCTGTAGTTGTTCCAACGAGAGAAAAGTGTAGATATTAAAAAGAAGAGAGAAACCGCTAACCTTTTTTGTTTGTAATGTAGATTTTTATTTTATATATATATATATATATATATATATATATATATATATATATATATATATATATATATATATTTATTTTATTTTCCATAATTTTGCAAATGGGTTCGGGTCTGGCGACCTTGGATATTTCCACATATTAAAATGAATTAATTTTCCTTATGTTATGTATATAAAACATTGTCAACGGTAAATATTCTCTTTGTTTTGTGTGTGGTAGTGACACAAATGTATTTCTTAGACTGCCAGTGAGAACGTTCTTCTGCACGAAGGATAATAAAACAATTAAGATTGGTCCGAGAATTAAATAATAAAAAAAAACTTATCCGCAGTAATTTGTCATTCTTTTTTAACGAAACATGTATAATCGAGGAATTGCTGCCCAAATCCAGAATTATTACATTACATGGCCCGGAAGGCAACAAGGAAATCAAATTCAGATGAGGGAAGAAAAATTAAATTAACTACTTAACCGTAGTAATTTGTCATTCGTTTTTTTTTAACGAAACATGTATAAACGAGGAATTGCTGCCCAAATCCAGAATTATTACATTACATGACCCGGAAGGCAAGAAGGAAAACAACAGTTGATCATTCAGATGAGAGAAGAAAAATTAAATTAACTACTTAACAGCAGTACTTTGTCATTCGTTTTTTAATGAAATATGTATAAACGAGGAATTGCTGCCCAAATGCAGAACTATTACATTACATGACCCAGAAGCCAACAAAGAAAGTGTCAATGAATTTATCGACTCCTTTTTCTGATTCTATGTAAAAGTAGCTCTTTTGTTTCTGTTTTCCTAAAATCTTGCTTCTTATATGAACCGTCTTTGGTATTCTCAACACACTTGTGTAGAACCATATCTCTGTTTTCTTGGGTCTTCTCCTTGTCTGCGAGGAAATTGCCCAGCAATTATATAGGAAGAATGTTATTACATTACAGTGGGGTACTTTATTTTTACCGAAATTTTATTGTTTCTTATTACACTGTTTAGTTTTTGGATGATTTTTGGATGGCACTTCCGACATTCTGTTATGGTTCAGGAGTTCCTTGTACCACGGTGATGGTCCAAGGTTAGAACCAATAAAAGAATAAGACGAACACAGGTATGGAATACAAAGATATATTACAACAGAAATATAATACAAAGAAGTAGAAGTATTAGTAATGACTATCAGATTTGGTTAGAGTGAACTATATTGTCTCGACAAGTATCACTATTCAAATGTTCTTACAATATGCTCTCAATTATCTCTCCTCGTCTTACAATCTTCCTATACCTCTTGAGAGGCGCAGAATTTATAATGTCAGGAATAGTCCATTATTATTATGGGTAAGTTCCCATAACACATTCAAATGGGCCTTTGGATTTTAGTGTCATAATCGTCTATTAAAACACCACATAGATATTTAAATTTCACTATTTTCTTGGTTTTAAGTCTCCGATTCGTAGAAGAGACCTTGGGCTGTTCCTCTTGCTGAACAACATGATTGTATCTTCTGAAAGATGAGGGTTAGTCCTTTCTTCACACCGTCTAAAGTTTCGTGAATTTTTCTTCTGTCTGCGAGCAACACAATGTAGTCAATGTAGTCAACCTAATGTATTTTTAATATTTTTGTTATTTAACAAATCCAGTAAAGCAATTGCATATTTTACTTGTGGTGATTCATAATTAGAATTCTGGTTTGAATATATTTTTAATTCAGTGTATCTAACACGAAAGATATCAAATTTATCTGGATTTGTTCTTGAAATAGTAAAATTTTGAAGTCCATTTGTAAGCAAAACCTACAGAAATTATGTTTTTTATGTACATTTACTCAGATGATCTTTAATCCGTAACACTCAAAAATTAGTGAAAACTATGAATCTAATTTCTGGTGATAGTATATTATCACATCAAACAACAGACTTTATAACGACAATCACTGAATTGCTAATACAGGTTGACCCCCAAAAACGGAAATTTTTGAAGTGCGTATTGCCAGACATGAGCAAGTGGCAACACTGCGAGACAGTGACCTTGAGCAAGTAAATTTTTCGCCATTTAGAATTCAGGATGAAATTCACACTATCCCAGCTAAGATGTTGCAGCAGTCAATGAGGAATCTCAACAGCAGATTTCAAGAATGCATTCGTACAGGAGGACGCCATCTACAGGACGTAATTTAAAAAAAAAATGAAAATTTCATCCTTGTTTCTTAAATGGCATGTTTTAAGGTTTTAATTACTATGAATAAAATATTTTTCTTCCATCACTCTTGGTTTTATTGGATTGTTAAAAAGTTCCCCTTTTTTGGGGGTCACCCTAAATTTTAAAATAATCTTTTTTAAATAATAGTTTTAAATGAGCTCTAAACCAATGGGTGTTTTCACTTCAACGCTACGACATTCATCTCCGGAAACATTTCGATTTTCAGAGTGTCTAAAGTCTTCTTAAACTGTTTGAAATTTTCAAATGTTTTGGACTATTTATTTAATGTTAAAGTTATAGAACATACTTATGAGATTGTGGCGAGATAAACACGGATGATCCGAAGATAATGATCCCTAATTTGATATATTAGCCGATTAAAATAGAGGTGGATATTTGTGGTACGAGAGTAGAATTTGAACGTTCCTTTCCATAAATAAACCAGATATTTTAAAATACGTATTACTATTATGCCAAAATGACGTCACACATTAAAGTCCTTACGAAACAGAGAAGTTTTTTTTTTCTTTTTTTTTTAATCTAGGGTAACTCTTGTATATTTACTATGGGCTTACGGAAACCAAACACTGAATGTGAACCCAGTCAATGGTTAATACTTTTCAGCAGTGACGACAGCGATGTATGCGCCAAGTGGAGTTCCGGGCGATTCTCCATATGTTCATATTCATCGATAAAGAAAATACAGAGCCTAATGTGATTCATCATTATCACCCATGCCATGATTGATTGTGGTCGAAAGGCCGCTGCGTACCTAAGCACCCGAACATTTTCTTCTGCATATCTGCGTTGATAGTCTAGCGAGATTATCATTCATGCGTTCTTGTCTTTGGCAAATTAGGTTTGACGGAGATTATCCCTTTCCAGGTCAATCAACAGCCGACGTCCCCCAAATTCAAGGCTTGTCTTGGTCATGTACACGTGGTCGGTGATTCTATTGGGGAAACCTTTTGCTTGGCCTTTGTCTCTAGTCTATGGAACACTACACCCAGCGATGCTGTGCCATCAATATACTGGTTGCGTACATACCCATGGAGCCCAGTTTATCCATTTGTACAAGAGGGCAGTTGACCCCATAAAACGTTTCTTCCATCATTTGGCAGATGGCGATTTTAATCCTGGAGTATTTAGAACTACCCTCCTCATCTGAAAAAGCTTTGAGAGCGAACCGGTTTAGTCGCTAATGACCCGACCTTACGTCAGGGGTTAATGCGTTGCATGATACCAATAGGATTCGTAGAGCTACTTGACATAAATCTGCGAATATTTGCTGAAAAGTAATAAATTATGCAGCTGAAAATATGCGCGATCGAATTGTGCTAGTTTGCTTCTTTGTAATCACAATGTAAATATGTACAAAGGTGTTACTCTCGATATGTTACTCGTGAACAAAATTATTTTAAATATATTAACGGTATAAATATACGCGCAAATTGTAGGCTTGCTGTAAGCACACAGAGTGTGTAAATTAAAACAAACTAAAATTCCATGTTATTATTCGAAATAGAACGTTGATCAGCTGATCTAAGCCTTTACGGATTTTCAGAATGAATAAAAGCATATTTGTACGATCAGCGGAACCATCTTTTAATGCCTATTCTATTTATCTACTGCGCTCACCTCGTAGAGATTAGCGTGCCATTCCTGAAAAGTTATGTATAGTGATTTCGGTTCTCCTTGGCCGTTGAGGAGTGTTGCTTTGTGCTAAATCTGACTTAGTCTAATAAATATCTATTCCAGGTTGTTTGCCACAAGTTTCAAAAATCTCTATACACGTCAAAGGACATATAACGTTTAAGATGCTTTTAAAGGGACAAAATTTCCTAATCAATACATTTCTCTATTTGTAAAACCAGATTTAGCTAGTTTTCTCTTCTGAATAGTCGCTATATATATATATATATATATATATATATATATATAGAACAATAAAATAAAAAAAAATCACCTCATATGGGGAGTAGACTATTTCGCCCAACAAAAATAATCAAAGCCAACTATTAAATCAATGGAATGAATTAGCACTAAAATGTCGGCATAAAAACAAATTCAAATTTCCATAATATAGGTCTAACTCACTTAGCTACTATATTTACATAATATTCACTCCCCTTTAACTCTTCAAATGTCGAATGTTTGACCAATTCTAATTTCTATATTCCCCCACCTCTATAACCTCTTTACACTATATTAATTATAATTTATAAACTTTCCTTTACTGTAAGATCTCCAAAAACTCTCTTTCCATTAATCCCTTGCATCCTTTTATCTATATATTTTAAAGTTATTTTTAATCCCTGTTTTATTCTTCTTTTAATTTTAAATTAATATTTAATTCTTCATATAACCCCAAATTAATGTCATAAGGTTAATATTTCGGGTTTAATTTTATAAAACTTCTTCCCTTTAAGACAAATACCTTCCATACTACCCCGACCACTCACTCGTCCCTTTCGTCTGATTAAAAAAAAAAAAAAAAACACACTGAAATGGATACATTCTGTATTAGTTTTTTGACATTTATTTTTTACAGCTTTCACATTTAAATTCCTATTTCTGGCACGAACTCTGCCCACACTGGGGCTGATAAGACAGGCGACCTATATCTTCGTCTGCCGAAATAGAATATTCTCCATATGAGGTTATTTTGTATTAAATATTTACTCTGTAATAATAACTATATTGAGCTTTTTTTGTGGATCCGTTTTAATATTTTATATTACTGGTATATTATATACTAACGGATTTGTTACCTTTCCTCTATATATTGCATTATATACCAACGGATTTGTTACCGTTACTCAATATATTGCATTATATACCAACGGATTTGTTACTGTTACTCTATATATTGCATTATATACCAACGGATTTGTTACCGTTACTCAATATATTGCATTATATACCAACGGATTTGTTACTGTTACTCTATATATTGCATTATATACCAACGGATTTGTTACCGTTACTCTATATATTGCATTATATACCAACGGATTTGTTACCGTTACTCTATATATTGCATTATATACCAACGGATTTGTTACCGTTACTCTATATATTGCATTATATACCAACGGATTTGTTACCGTTACTCAATATATTGCATTATATACCAACGGATTTGTTACTGTTACTCTATATATTGCATTATATACCAACGGATTTGTTACTGTTACTCTATATATTGCATTATATACCAACGGATTTGTTACCGTTACTCTATATATTGCATTATATACCAACGGATTTGTTACCTTTCCTCTATATATTGCATTATACACCAACGGATTTGTTAACGTTACTCTATATATTGCATTATATACCAACGGATTTGTTACCGTTACTCTATATATTGCATTATATACCAACAGATTTGTTACCTTTCCTCTATATATTGCATATTATATACCAACGGATTTGTTATTGTTACTCTATATATTGCATTATATACCAACGGATTTGTTAACCTTACACTATATATTGCATTATATACCAACGGATTTGTTACCGTTACTCTATATATTGCATTATATACCAAAAGGATTTGTTACCCTTACTCTATATATATTGCATTATATACCAACGGATTTGTTACCGTTACTCTATATATTGCATTATATACCAACGGATTTGTTACCGTTACTCTATATATTGCATTATATACCAACGGATTTGTTACCGTTACTCTATATATTGCATTATATACCAACGGATTTGTTACCGTTACTCAATATATTGCATTATATACCAACGGATTTGTTACTGTTACTCTATATATTGCATTATATACCAACGGATTTGTTACTGTTACTCTATATATTGCATTATATACCAACGGATTTGTTACCGTTACTCTATATATTGCATTATATACCAACGGATTTGTTACCTTTCCTCTATATATTGCATTATATACCAACGGATTTGTTAACGTTACTCTATATATTGCATTATATACCAACGGATTTGTTACCGTTACTCTATATATTGCATTATATACCAACAGATTTGTTACCTTTACTCTATATATTGCATTATATACCAACGGATTTGTTACTGTTACTCTATATATTGCATTATATACCAACGGATTTGTTAACCTTACACTATATATTGCATTATATACCAACGGATTTGTTACCGTTACTCTATATATTGCATTATATACCAAAGGATTTGTTACCCTTACTCTATATATTGCATTATATACCAACGGATTTTGTTACCGTTACTCTATATATTGCATTATGTACCAACGGATTTGTTACCGTTACTCTATATATTGCATTATATACCAACGGATTTGTTACCGTTACTCTATATATTGCATTATATACCAACGGATTTGTTACTGTTACTCTATATATTGCATTATATACCAAAGGATTTGTTACCCTTACCTATATATTGCATTATGTACCAACGGATTTGTTACCGTTACTCTATATATTGCATTATATACCAACAGATTTGTTACCTTTCCTCTATATATTGCATTATATACCAACGGATTTGTTACTGTTACTCTATATATTGCATTATATACCAACGGATTTGTTAACCTTACACTATATATTGCATTATATACCAACGGATTTCAAGTTTGTTACTCTATATATTGCATTATATACCAAAGGATTTGTTACCCTTACTCTATATATTGCATTATATACCAACGGATTTGTTACCGTTACTCTATATATTGCATTATGTTTTAACGGATTTGTTACCGTTACTCTATATATTGCATTATATACCAACGGATTTGTTACCGTTACTCTATATATTGCATTATATACCAACGGATTTGTTACCGTTACTCTATATATTGCATTATATACCAAAGGATTTGTTACCCTTACTCTATATATTGCATTATATACCAACGGATTTGTTACCGTTACTCTATATATTGCATTATATACCAACAGATTTGTTACCTTTCCTCTATATATTGCATTATATACCAACGGATTTGTTACTGTTACTCTATATATTGCATTATATACCGACGGATTTGTTAACCTTACACTATATATTGCATTATATACCAACGGATTTGTTACCGTTACTCTATATATTGCATTATATACCAAAGGATTTGTTACCCTTACTCTATATATTGCATTATATACCAACGGATTTGTTACCGTTACTCTATATATTGCATTATGTACCAACGGATTTGTTACCGTTACTCTATATATTGCATTATATACCAACGGATTTGTTACCGTTACTCTATATATTGCATTATATACCAACGGATTTGTTACCGTTACTCTATATATTGCATTATATACCAACGGATTTGTTACCCTTACTCTATATATTGCATTATATACCAACGGATTTGTTACCGTTACTCTATATATTGCATTATATACCAACGGATTTGTTACCCTTACTCTATATATTGCATCATATACCAACGGATTTGTTACCTTTACACTTGCATTATATATCAATTTATGATTCTCCCTCGAAACATTTAAACCGGAATATTCTAGAATATGATTCGCATTTATTTTTTACGTTTATTTTTAAAAAAAATACTTTTCTAAATTATTTCTGTCCAATCTTAGCTGATAATACCGCCATGCGAGTGGTTACTGGGAGTGAAAGAGTATGACAGGACATTACTGAGGAGAAAGGACAATAAAACAATGGGTTTAGCAAAACGGAGGATGGCGATTGGCGATGTATTTAAATTTTTGAAGCTTGTCAGTGAGAGGGAAGCAAGAAATTGGAAATGGAGTTCCACGGTCGAAAAGTGCAAGAAAAGAAATTATTAGAATAGAAGCTGCGGTTGCATCTAGTAAGTTTAACAATAAGACGGCAAGTGTCAATCTAGTAGAACGTTAAAATTCGTAAAGTAGTGCCATCAGGGAGGAAAGCACATCAGAACAATTGCCATGAAAATATTTGTGGAAAAGACAGAAGGAAGCCACATCCTGTCGGTGAGAAAATGGCTGAAGTCGTGATGCCATGTCAGGATCGATTACATTACAGATCCTTCTGTGGAATTTGCCACGAATCTTGGGATATATATTAGCAACACTGGATACGGCGTCAGTATTCAATGCATGGATGAATGTAAGATTTCTAAATTTGCAAGACGGTGTCTACCAGAGGGATTCTTACGAGAATAATTGTCTAGCACAACACACTGAACCAGCTTTTCTATCAAGGAGATATAGCAATCTATACAACATAATATTTTCACATCATATCAGCAGAAGGCGGAAAGTGTTGCTCTCCTGAAGGTTGGCATCTGCCATGCTATTGCAGGCAGAATAGGTTTTTCAATGTTGATTGAATGAATGCCGTTTTGATTTGGAGGCGGGAAATTTACTTTCGTTATAATCGATTTTGAACCAACAATCGCAGCAGTTATTTTCTGTGGCCATATTTGTTACTCGAAAATATAGATGTTCACGCGCTCAACAACTTAATGATGACCACTCTTTCGGATGTGTTAAAAATTTGCGAACGAATAGAGCCCTCATGTAGATATATTCCCCCGTCAGTAATTAATACTGGAAATAGTTTAGGAAGGATATTAGAATTAACTCTTGCATACGGATAGAAAATGAATTCTGTAAATATACAAAAATAGAAAATGTGTAAAAGAAGGATGTCTTCTCATCGGATATACAAAAGCATTAAAATGAGACGATTCTGAAGAAACTAGAAATCCTACCAGTATTCATTATTGGCGGCCACAATCTTAAGAACAAAAGGTATATACAGTAGCGGCCATAATATAAGGAACGGAAACAACAAAGACATAAATATGTGTATTACTTATAAAGTAATGCATGATTAGCAATGAAATTTTTACCGAATAAAGATTAGGGTGTAATGCATAAATATTATCCAAAGTTACAAACATTTACATAATAGTTTGTTTTTTTTTAAATAAAGATTAAATTAATTAATTAATTAAGGAAATAAGCTACTGGACAAAAGTTAAGGAATGATGTTAATAATTTGCATAAACTTTTAATTTACATTGTTAAAAACTCGATGGAGCTTTTCAACAATAAGTAAAAGTTCATTTATCATTAAGACTTTATTTTTAAGCAATATGGCAAATTCTACACGCAAAACGCTCTCTTTTGATGAAACAAAACTCATTATCGCTAACTGTCAAGAAAAAAGTCAATTTCAGAAATTTTTGATATTGTTCATAGGTCTAAAAGTGTCGTTCATCGTATAATTAGCAGGTATAAAACCGATAAAACGTTAGATGCAAAATCAAAAACCGGCAGACCTCCAAAAACATCGCAAAGAGAAGATCGAAGAATTGTTAGAATATCTACAAAAAAAAAACCGTTTTGAAACTGCTACATCAATTGCCCGTAAATTTAATGAAGAGACAGATAATAAGATCTCAAGGAAAACGGTTGCTCGCAGGTTAAAAAATGCAGGATTGCATGCCCGTATTCCAGCTTTGGAGCCTCTTATCTCAAAGCGAAACCAAAAGGCACGCCTGGAATATGCGAGAGAACATGTTGTTTGGACTGACGCACAATGGGATAGAGTTCATTTCAGTGACGAGTCCAAGATTACTATATTTGGTTCTGAGGGCAAAACTTACGTACGCCGTAGAACCGGTGAAAGACTCTTCTGAATGTGTCAAGAAAACCGTTAACTTTGGTGGCGGCAGTGTGATGGTGTG
>CAHIKZ030004400.1:907500-915000 GCA_903632075.3 Acanthosepion pharaonis
ATTGTCGTCGAAACGCCACTCATACTTACGCAAACAAACATACACGCACGTACACTCATCGACGTACGCAAACATACACACACACGCACGCACGCTCACTCACCGAAGCTCAAACAAACATAAACATATGTGAACTGCTTGGGATTGGGCATATTATGCTCATATATGTGTCGTTGCACACGCACGTACGCATTTGGTCGTTGTATCATATATTTCCTTCCCTGTTGAGCTGTCAATGAGCAGACCGTTTTTCTATTTTTGTTCGCTGAATAATATTTACTCGCACGCACGCATATAAGTATGATGGAATCTGTGTAAGACTATGATAGGTAAAAGTTTCTATTATTTTTAATTTTTTAACTCTGTTTTGTTATTATTTTAAAGCCGGTTATTTGCTTATTTTGGCGATTGCGCATATGTAAATGGTAGAAATTCCAATTTGTAATAATTATTAGTATTTATGCGGTGGTATTAATTTTGCTAGGAGGGAGAAGTAAGTATAATTTATAAGTAATTGTATAATTGTTATATATATATATTATTTACAGAGAATTTGTTTAATGAAATACAGGAGATTAACCCTGATCTAACTTTTCATTATATTAATGTACATTCATATCCTGCTAAATATTACTAAATATATCTAGGATGTAAATGTTCAGGACTCTGGGTATATAACCTTTATAAATATGCTTCTGTGAATATAATTAATAAACATTCAATTCAAATCTCTTAGGTATTTTAATTTAAATTTCTTAATTATATAAAAAGCTTACGAAATTTTTTTACTAATTTCTAAATTTTAAGAAATGTTCTCTTAAAATTATTTACAAATAATTTGTTGAATTAAATATATCAGCATTGAAATTTGGCCGTTGACAGATCCAGGCGGAATTGTTTCCAATTCAGATTGAACTAAATAAACTTTAAGCCCTTCCATCATCCTCAAATAATATATTGCGGTTAGAATATCAAAATATGTTAACTCTCTTTGTCTTTTCTCACTTTCTAAATAAGATAGCAATATCTCTTGATTTTAACCGAGATTTGTTTTTCATTTCATTTGTGATTTGTTTGTACATTTTGAAGATTGAGAGCGGCTTTTTAGATCTCTCATGAAATATAAATTATTACCTATGAGATTTGAATTGTTATATAGGCTTTAATTAATAATATTTTTGCTCTGTCTTTTAACATAGAGCTCTCCCTGGATCTATATCCTCCTGAAAATTCTATACGGATTACCATATTTCATCATTACTCTATATATATATATATATCTTTATCTATATATATCTATCTATCTATCTATCTATCTATCTATCTATATATATATATATATATATATATATATATATATATATAATAAATGGCTTAAACACTAATATTCCATGGTCATAATTTATTCCATTACCACTATTATCTCTCTCTCTCTCTCTCTCTCTCTATATATATATATATATATATATATATATATATATATATAGTTATATATATATATAGTTATATATATATATATATATATATATGTATATATATATATATTTCATAGATAAAAATCCAAAGTTACCACGTTCAAAATAGCTATTTCGACCCACCTGATTTACTTGTCGGTGTTGTCAACTGATTTTGTGAAGAAATAAAACATTTAAAGAATAAACGAAGGAGAGAGAAAAATAGAAAGAACAGATGAAGAAAAAAAGCAACAAAAAAAAGAAAAAAAAGAGGGAAGAATAAAAAGGAAGTTGCAGTAGAGAATCAAAATGAACTCTCAAAAACACGATAGTAGAGCTGCGAGTGTTACGCACACACTCAAACGAGCGCATATGTTTGTGTGTTCGTGTATGTGTGTCGAACTTTGTGGTTGTGCGTGTGTTTGTGTTAACTGTATTGTGTGTCTAATTGTGAGTTTGTGTTTGTGTGTGTTTGTCTTAACTGAGTTTTTAGATGGTTGCATTATTTAACTTAGTGTTTTAATTTGCTTTATTATGTTTTATTACTTGATTATACTTAGTATTTTAACTTTCCTTAGTGTCTGATACTTGTGTTTAATTTAGAACTGTATTTTTGTTTGTGATATTAAACCAATTAATTCATATATTTTTTTTTTATTTTTCATTTGTTCATGTTTAGTATGTTCCTTAACTTTGGTATTGTTTGAACCATTTTAGTTTTGGTTATGGTTGTATTTTTTGTATGTCTGAGATTTATTATTCATATTAATTCTATTAAAACTCTATCACTATCTTGACTATTGAGTAATCTACTTCAAAGCCCGCTTTATTTAAATACCTCCTTATCAGCGAACCACTGAAAAGCGTCAATTTTGGCTTCAAAAACATCATTTAAAATTAACACCATATATGTTTGTGTGTGGGTGTATGTTTGTTTGGGAATCAATTGAAGACACACGTAAACCTACCAAACTCCATCCGTAGAAAAAAACCCCAAAAAACAATAATACCCTAATCTACAAAAAAGATTTAAAATATTAAAAGCATTACTGTTGTGGATTCCGAGATGAAATCCGGTCTCAAATGAATGACAAACGCAGGAATGAAATATAGCAAATAAATGTATTGACGTAATAATACAATTGGTAATACGGTTAGTAGATCCAGAAATGCGATTAGTAGCAATAATATATATATACAGTCTGGGAAATTCAGTATCGAAGTATGACTTCCTTCTGAGTCTATGTGCTCGCAACTGTGACTCCTACAAAGCGGTTACTTTTACTCTCTCACTGTTCACTGTATCAGTGTATCTCTCCCGGATATTCCCCGGCAGCAGTAAAAGTACACACTCGTCGAGTCCACTTGTATGAAAAGGTGTGGACCCCATAACAATTATCATAAAATATAAAAAGCAATCATTAACTGTGAACACTACCACAATGTGCTGACCGTGTTTTGAAAAAAAAAAAAAAAACATTCCCATCACTGTCGAAAGATATGTGAAAAAAATCTACAGATTCAGTTATGAATCAACATCAAAAACATCCTTGATAATGGCTAATGGAATAGCCGAAAGCACTCGGATATATAGAACATTCGGACAGATTTTACACACTTTATGTACAGAACCCCCCCCCCAAAAAAAAGACGCTTATACGAATACAAGAAAAATCGAATAAACAACTTAATGGTTTTACTTTGTCAGTCGTATTTTATTCAACATGTATAAAAGAGGAAATACTGCACGCGTTGTTGTTGTGTGTGTGTGCGTGTCTTCTCGGTCGATGTTAAACCTAGTAGTTTAAAATCAACCGAGGAGACACATTTGTAGTGTAGAAACATAAATGTAATTGTGTAGCGATTTTTAGCATGTCAAATCCTACAATAAATCATATTTACCTCAACACTGTATTGAGCCTGTTTTATATTAAATGTTACGTACAATGGAATTATAATCCATTTGTTCTCATTTTAGATGTAAATACACACACACACACACACACACACAGACACACACACACATATATATATATATATGTGTGTGTGCCTGTTCATGTATATATATATATATATATATATATATATATATGAAGACATTTTTAATGTTTAACGTTCTTTTTATAGATACAAGTATTTAAGTAAATGCTCTGTTTATAATAAACAGTATTAAATAACATTTACCGGCCTGAATGTCCGAGAAATTCAGGCCGGTAAATGTTATTTAATACTGTTTATTATAAACTGAGCATTTACTTAAATACTTGTATCTATAAAAAAGAACGTTAAACATTAAAAAAAATGTCTTTAATAAATAAATTGTCGGACTTTGTCCATTTTTTATACTATATATATATATATATATATATATAGGCTAGTTGGATGTATAAAAATATCCAAACAAAACTGGAGATGCTAATTAACATATAAAAGACGCTCTAAAATTGAAATAAATGATTAATAGTGTGTGAGAAAAGGGTTTTAGAATACGAGGCTGTGCTAATAAAGAAGCTCATCAGATGTTTTATCCAGGAAGTTTTCTTTTTCGTAGTGAAGCCACTAGGAAGAAAAGTGAGGAGGTGATAGAATAGAAACGCATTAAAAATGAATTGATTTCGCAATTCTCTACGGCAAAACTCAGACGGGGCTCGTATGAAATATCGGCCATCGTCGTAAAAAAAAAAAAAAAATACTCTGGTTGCTTCAGTTCGAAAAAATAAAACTTTCCTGACGCAGTATCTAATTAGTGTCTTTAGTTTCTCTTCCCTAATCTTTTTATTACGCACGAGTTTGTTTCTAATTTTAGTCATGAGAAGCGCATCACAAAGGATGAAATGCACAAACACATATGCACACAGACACACGTACATACACAGGCACATACACACACACACACACACACACATATATATATATATATATATATAAATATATATATATAAATACATAGTTTTAAGTTATGCTATATTTAAAAAAAAACAACTTTTAGCTTCCATTTTCTTGCTCAACTGCGCCCACACATAATTTAGCAAGGAGGTTGCAGCATGGGAAGTTAGACGGCCAAATGTAAGGGCTTATGTGGTCGCAGAATTTGTCTGACAGTCATGACAGTATCTCCTGCTTGTGTAGCGTGGTGTAGAGTCATGTTGCTATATATAGAGTCTTCCAGCAGCCACCCTCTTGTCCAGGGACAGCACTACCTCCTCAAGGCACTTGATGTAGGCCTCAGTGTTGAGTCGGGGGCCTCACTAACTAATTCAGGTGTTCTTTTCTTATTAGAACGATCAGAGTGATTATTACGAGCTACCGTACGTTCGTAATCACCATCAGACTCATTCAACTCTTTTCTAATCCTATGCACTGTACACACATTGACACCCAAACACTCTGAAATGTTCGTATTGGAGATTACGGTACGAGTGCCCATCAGTACAATATGTCGTTCCTGGTGAAGCGAATTGCGTCATAATGTTTTTCTCTCGCATCATACTAATCCTACTATACTGTGAAGTCGTGAAAATCAAAAACCAACAACACACATGCGCAAAATTAAAAATATAACATGACGACAACTTACCCATCGCACCCTGTATATAATGATTTTCCAAGCATAGCTTCGATGTGACACAAGGCCGAAAGTATGGGTCACTCAGTGAGGATCGAACTCACTACTCAGACGTAATTGTTCTAGCGAGACAAGCTTGCTAATCATTACACCGCCTGAATGTGTCTATCGCACAATGTATATATAATAATTGCTGCTAAGTCGTTTTCTGTCGGCTAGGGTGTCTAGCCAATCCCAGTTTCAGTCGCTTTCTCAGGCATAACGCCCACAGAGTGCGCCTGCGATTGGTACTTCTACGATGCTGAACGGTACTAATTTAGACTTTATGGAAGAGCGTGAAAAATCAAGCTTGACTTTCGGTTTGAACAACGCCGATACATTCAGGTCATTGGTCACGGTGACTGCTGACTTCGAGTCTCGACGTTTCCCAAACATCCCATTTTTCCTAGAAGCCTTGTTTCATGGCACTTTCCAACGATTTCTTGCCTGGTGATATCTTCCCCAGCCTGTTAAAACCAAAAACTCATATTCCTGTTATACCGACCATGGAGAATTTCGAATCCAGTTCTCATGATCCGGAAATGATGCGCCCAGCATGTATTTTCATACAGGATGATTGATATGCAACTCTCTATTTTATGTATGATGGACTCTCCCAACTAACTATAATTTTTACAAGACGGTAGAGTCCACTATACATAAAATAGGGAGATATTTTTCAATCTTCCTGCATATGTATGTATCATTATGTAGCGAGAAAAATGAGAATAATCCATAAGAATATACGTAGAGAGATTGAAATGGTTTGGGTTCCTCGGCGTGGTGTAATGGATAGAAAGCTTGTCTCGATAGATCAGTTTACAATTAAAAAGTGAGATCGATTCTCACTAGGTGCTCCATATTTTCGGCCTTGTGCCACATCTAAGCTACGGTTAGAAAATAACTTTGGACACCTCGGGTTAGCAAGATTGTCTCGCTAGCTCAATTACGAATGAGTAGTGAGTTCGATCCTCACTGAGTGCCCCTTTCTTTCGGCCTTGTGCCACATCTCAGCTACGTTTGGAAAATCACTTTATTGGGCACCTCGAGGTGGCGTAATGGTTTTACGCCTTAGTAGTAAGTTCGATCCTCACTGGGTGTCCCATAATTCTGGCCTTTTGACATATCCAAGCTACACTTGGAAAATCACTTTATTGGGCACCTCGGCCTGGTGTAATGGTTAGCAAGCTTGTCTCGCTAGCTCAATTATGAATGAGCAGTGAGTTCGATCCGCACTGGGTGCCCCTTTCTTTCGACATTGTGCCACATCCAAGCTACGCTTGGAAAATCTGTTTATTTAGCACCTCGACCTGGTGTAATGGTTAGCAAGCTTGTCTCGCTAGAACAATTACGACTGAGTAGCGAGTTCGATTCTCACTGGGTGCCCCATATTTTCGGCCTTGTGCCACATCTAAGCTACGCTTGGAAAATTACTATATTGAAATGATTAGTTAATGTGAAAGACTTTTCGAGGCTAACTGTTCTAACCTCCTCCATTTGCAAAATTACAAGAATTCAAAAACCAGTCGGTAGCAATGGACCGAGTCAGAATACGAAAGGCTTGACATAAGAAAACGTAATGTCTCAAGACTGGTGAGAAAAAAAAAGAGAGACACTTTTTAAATTTCTTGAATGAACAATTCTCGTCACGAAAGTCAGGCTTGATGTTGACCTGTAATGAATTGGAACTTAACTGTGAAATCTTTGTCACTCGAAAAATTAACTTCTGTACTGAAAACTTGGTTCGACTTGGCCAACTATTTAATGAAAAGATATCTGAAATAAATAAGGTACAAAATGGAATTTATATAAAACTGTCAAATTAAGAATATATATATATATATATATGGACATTGAATTTAATAGCCAGAGGCTACAGTCTTTTTCATCCTAAACGCGATTGTCTGGCCAGTATATATCCGTCTTTTATGTATGTTCTATTAAAGACGACTGACAAGTTATCGCGATTAAGCTTTTTATTTAATTTTTCTAGTGTTCGTACATCAATTATCCATTTTCAAGGGCTATTTTTATTTATTTTTTTTTATATTTATCTAAATGTGTGTGTTTTATGTATGTCTAAAGTTATAGGAACCTTTTATTTTCCGAACACGGTCAGTACATTGTGGCAGTGTTCATAGTTAAGGTTATTGAGTGTTTTTTTTTTCATTTTTATTATTATTAGGGCTTCTATTATTTTTAGTCTTTTTTTACATATATTTTTTACTAGTATGTATCCAGTAGAGTCAGGTTGGTTTTGCGTGTGTTTAAATGAATTCTAAGAGATTTGTGGTCGGGTAGATGTAACGTAAGTCGTGCAGATAGGCATATGGTAGTGTGATCATTTTAATTATGTATGAGTATAGTTAAATCAGGGACACAATTCCTTTAGAGGTATTTGAACTAGTAAATAATGTTGTAATTTTTGTAGATTTGATTTTG
>CAHIKZ030004400.1:920000-955000 GCA_903632075.3 Acanthosepion pharaonis
CAATCAGTCTAGGAATATAAAACTGTGAATTCAAAATTAGCCTAGAGAGGTATAGGCTCCGCCATGTTATCTTGCTTTAGTCACGCCACTGTCATTATGTCAGTCGTTCACTTTCTGAGCAACTGTTCGGTTCAACTCTCTTCCTACGGGCGGGAGGAACCCGAAGGAGGCTACGCCGAAGGGCGGAGTCTTCTTTGGGGAGGTTAAACCGGCTCTGAACCCGTTTATACGGGTTCAAATGGGCTATTTTTTGGCCGAGCTTAATGGCTCGGGAATGCCCACGTTAAAAAGGCCTTGTGCCACATGACACCCTCGTGGGGGGGTGACTGAATATCGTCATTACGGCTGCCGTATATGTAGTTTCCGTCTGATCCTAATGTTTTACAGGTATTGCAACGTGACATTTTCGACAGAAGGTCACAAAAAATTGTAATCCTCTTTACAATCAATTATCATGAAAAGCGGACTTGCTATCAACATCTCGTTAATTTATCTTTCTTTCATCTATATGTTTGACAGTCTTGTACAAAGATACTTAGAAAATTATTAACTTTTTCAATATATTCTCTTTATTGATGAAATCATTGTACCTTGAAATTTAGTATGTGACAAAATACATGTTCAATATCATGCTAAATGACAACCGATCAGAGAAAAAATTTTTAACTTGACACTAATTTTTATTATAATATGGTATAAAATATGTACCTATACTTTTTCTCTACCCCCCCCCAAAAAAAAACAGTATACCATGAGAAAAAAAAGCTTCCAATCATAATTTAAAAAATAGTTTTATCCTCAGAATGTTTATGTTATTGTTAAGAGGAAAGGACAAAGTATTTTTTTTATTATTTTATTAATTTTTTAATCCTTTCTAGCACGTATGAAATTTTCGTTGAATATCTTGTTTTTTTTGTGTTAGGAGTCGACGTAATATTTACGATTAATATTTTAGGGTCTTCTATTTCAGGTAACAACACTTGGAAATTTTTACAAAAATCAATTAATTCTCAGATTTTAATGAGTATTTCAGGATTTATTCACAAATGAATTAAATTAATTTTGAAATTCTTTTAGAAAATCGTGGTAAATTATTTTTTATATAGATATGTTACCCTCCCCCATATATTTAATTTCATGAAAATTCGAGAAATTAAATTTTCATGGAATGTTTTTCAGTAGTTAAAAGCAAGACTTTTTGAAAAAATATAAATTTCATTTTTTTTTTCAAATTGCTACTCATTTCGCAAAATAAAAAAGGCAATAAAATTATGATATTATTTAATTAGAAAAGCTTTTAATTGTTTTATAAATAAGATTTATTAAGGACACTATTGTCTTAAGAAAAAAAGATTTTCGATGAATAATGAATTTTTAGCAAGAATTATTTTCATTTTTTAATTATATTAATTTATAATATATAAATCTTTTAAAATTCTGCATTACTTTCATCCGGTTAAATGATATTGCTATTAATTGAAAAATATATTTACTAATGAAAAATTGAAAAGTTTAATACAGATTATTTCGCACAAAGATATTAGTGTTTTTTCATATTATGTAACGTGCTCATTTTTGAAAATATCGTCGACCATACACGACATTATCAGAAAACAAGTGTGATTATTATAGTAAATTTAATGTCAAAATTCCTAAGATAAGGTTAAGGAGAATATTTTTCTATATTTTTAAGATTACATAGTACTAAAAAATTATATAAAAAGGGAGCTCACCGGTCATTTTCTTAAATTATATTTTACCAGATAAAGTCCCCGTAGAACAACAATAAAACTGTCAAAACCTTTATTTGCACTTGTTACGCGATTGACGATCTACTGTTTGTTTTAAAAATACATTTCTCTGTTATATTAAACTTAGAGTAAATAATATTTTTTTTCAAATACGATTAATTACATTTTACATTTTACTCCTCAAATAACGTTTCAGAAAAGTATATTTTATTTCTGGAAGATTTTTCATACAGAGAATTACACTGTGATTAAAGACAAATACGACTAAAAACGACTAAAATAGAACTAATCAGCTATTTTTGAAAAAAAAAGAACAAAAAACGAATACAATCAATATAATTTCTGTTTGAAATACACCAGAGTATTTTGCTTACAGGAAATAGTAAATGTAATACTTTAGCTTTCAATTAAATCTAAAATAAAAGAATGTTTCTTTCATTTATAAAAAATAATTTTAAAACAAGGTATCAAAAATTAATGAACGTACCTATAAAGTAACACATTTAAAAGTAATTTATAAACATTTAATGAAACAAGAGATTGTTGTGTAATAAAAAGTGTCTTCCAAACATTACTGCTCTCTGGACCCGACTATCGAAACAAAAAAATGTAGTCATGAAGAGAGTAGTCAAAGTACTAAGTTGTCATTAGCTTATTTCTACTAACGTTCTCTTTGGTCATAATGCAGTCATTTGATGGCAACCCCAGGGCACAGTTCTAGGCGATGTTATATGGAGACCGTACATTATCCAAAGAACATGCCCCTCGCTCTCAATCGTACCGAAAAAAAATCTAAAGGAACACCGGCATTACATTTGGACCGGACATGGATGCAGGAGATGTCGGAATTTTGTCAGTCTTGACAGCCAACCGCCTTTGGGGCTGCACTCAGGATTTTCTGTTTGTGTTGTCTTTTCCGTGTTTGGTTATGGCCGTAAGGCTGTGGAGGTTTGAAGTCAATAATTTCCTTCGCCTAGATAGACTGCCTTGCCGGGATGATGAGCACCATCTACCTGAGACAACTGGTCATGGTTAGAGTGAAAATACTAACAAATATTTTACGAACTTGATCCTTAACATTCTATGAAAGTTAACTCCTAACAAATCATTTTGGCTTTCGTTTTTGCAGAACTGGCAAAAGCAATTCCCAAACAACACGCAGACATCAATTAGAAAATATATATATATACCTGCTCGGTTGATCTCACAGCAGAGCATATGATGACATCGTTATACACTTTTGCTTTTCATCCATTAAAAACCGTTTTCTTTATCTCTGTATGTTTTAACATGGTAGAGAAAAGATATTAAACCACCAAACTACATAATTCTGGTGAGGGCTCAAACATCGATATTATTTCAGACCTCATCAGGAATATGGCAATAAGGAAATGAGATCGCCGATACATTCCTAGATTATATTTTGCTCACAGACGAGCACAGAGACGGGGGCACCTTGGCGCAATAGTTAGCAAGCTTATCTCGCCAGAACATATTACGACTGAGTAGTGAGTTCGATCCTGACTGGGTGCTCCATAATTACGGCCTTGTGCCACATCTAAGCAGCGCTTGTAAAATCATTATATGAGCACAGACGTGAAGACACAGGCACTCATTAATAATCAAAATCATCAAGAAAATATGGATTTTGAATGCAAGCAGTGATGAGACATACCTTCAATCCATTATAATTCCAGGATGTTGAATTAATAAATTCTTAGTGATGGATAGCGACTCTGATTTAGGAATCGGCGAGCCGAGTTCTAATTCCACTCGAATCTCCTCCCGGCTATGGGTAAACAACAGGACAGACCGGGTTCTATAGCCTTGGATGGCAACTGGTCTACCGCAGAAAGAAATGGCAACCTACTGCGGGAAAAAATTCTGCCTTGTCAATCATGCATCAAAAGATGCATGATCGCCAAAGCGTGTATCATGTATGGCACCTAACTGACTGAAACATGAAAAAAATACCGCGGTGTATGGATCAGTTATAACAAATTTTGTACACTGTATATTTTTTTGAATAGCCTTGTCAGAACTACACTCGCGTATAGATGGTATGCAAAGGGCCCAGTTTATTTACACTATTTACATTGTTCGGACTGTTGTCCTCATCTTTGTTGTCATATTCACGACGATAATCATTAGCAAACTCATCTCGCAGGCCACTTGTTGCAGAATGAGTTCTATGCTCACTGACATTCCGGTTGAATTATATATATATATATATATATATATATATATATATATATATATATATATATATATATATATATATATATACGTATAAAGAAACATGCTTTAGAGTGGATATTTATACACTATATTATTATTAGGTTGCTAACATCCATGTGATTTAAGGCCAGTTTAAGTGAAGATTAGTTAATATCTATAGGCACTTAACGGACAGCAAAGTCAATTAATTTATCTTGTAGATCAAACTCAGTTCGAGCATACAGCGTAAACTATACTGAGAATATACCTTCCGTGGCAAGCTAGATTCCCTGAATTTGTGTATCATTTTTATTCATTTAAAAACACGTTGGTAGTCCCGCCTAATTTCTCTTGCTGTCCCAGAGTCTGTACACTGAAACTTATTTAATCAAGTGACTTTGATTTAACATTGTTTCGTATATGGGAGAAAGATATCATAGATAGTATTTATTATCGACGACCCACTGGTGTGTCGCTTGGTACCTAATTAGATTTTACAACCCTGAGTCCCACACAACCCGAATGATTGGTACAGATCTGTGTATGGAATTTAAAACAAAAAATGACCCAAAACAAGAGTAGAAATTCCAAAAGGAAAACAAAATAAAGCACCGTTTTATTTTAAATTTAAAAAAAAAATGTGGTCCTGGTGCACCCTGATCTCATAAGCAATCAAT
Source organism: Acanthosepion pharaonis (assembly GCA_903632075.3). Taxonomy (NCBI): domain Eukaryota; kingdom Metazoa; phylum Mollusca; class Cephalopoda; order Sepiida; family Sepiidae; genus Acanthosepion; species Acanthosepion pharaonis. The sequence goes on from CAHIKZ030004400.1 coordinate 924,646, forward strand.
CATAGTTATGCACACTGCCAATAATCTTCAGAGAAAAGCATTTGAAAAACGACCCACCGGAGGGTTGTGTGGGCCTTACAGATATACCACCACGACAATTCATTGGGTCAGGAGGGGGCCAACGTGTTAATTCTTAAAAGAATATGTGCAAAATTCATCCAGTATGGATTAAATGAACAAAAACTGGTTTTCAACATTGTAAGTCAATGTAGTTTTCTAAAAAGCGGATGGTAGTTTCCTTTATACAAGCATAATATCGTGGCGGGCCATGGGGTTATTTTCGCGAGAGAAGAAATACTTCTATCTAAAATAAAATAGCTTTCTGCAGGTTAAAATTCAAATTTTCAGCTTTCATCAACATCAACAAATCTCAACACACACATAATATCCATTCACTACATGTAAATTTGAAAGAGTTATCAATTAAAAATGGCAGCGTGATCCAAAAAAAAAAAAGTCAGATTTGGAAACGAGGCTGGTATTTCATTCACGAAGGCCAACACTTTTGCTAGGCTCAATAATGGCTGATTAACATATATCGTCGACTCGCCCATATGGCTTTCGATTGTTGTCTCGGATTCAAATCCCTTGCTGGGAAAAAAAAAACAAACGCTTCAAAACTGTTTTCCATTCTCTGAGTGATTGTTGCTGTCTTGTTTAACAAATTTTAATATTTTCTGTTCTTGTGGACTGAAATCTGAAAAATAAATGAGACTAAAAAATAGGCGAAATGTAATAAATAATATGTTGGAAATACTAAAAATAAAATTAATCAATCAAGAGTAAGTGGGAAAAAATATCAAAGCGGAATCAAAATAAAGAAATTTCAAGTGGATTATGAAAAAGAAGAGAACAAAATGCAAGAAGAATCTAAGGTTGGGAAAAAAAAGAAGAGGAAAAGAGATAAATGAGGTTAGTGAAGATAAAGAGAAAAAAGAAGTAATTATAAAATTGTGGATATATATATATATATATATATATATATATATATATATATATATATATATATTGAGGAGAGTTCAATTCAGTCGAATCCATTACATTCACTTACGTCCTAATACTCTTGGGAAAGGTGTGAATCCTCTTATTCTTCCTCCAGCTATGGTTAAATAGCAGGACAGATTGGGTTCTATAGCCTTGGATGGCAACTGGTCTATGAGAAGGACAACTCTGAATTCTAAACCTGCGGAGGGTCGTTTGGGAACCTTGTGGTACTTAGTGCACCAGGTCTCTGTAATCGGCCCTTCAAAATGTGTGGATGGTTCGACACGAAACCTTCACCACTATAATCAAATCTCATGTGCCGTTGTCGGGCTGTCGGTTTCCTGGGAACTGATCTGATTGACCCTCATACGTCGAACTCGACGGGAGTCGACTATATATATATATATATATATATATATATATATATATATATATATATATATATATATATATATATATATATATATACCGCAATAGATAAAAGGTACCCGATGAGACGTAGTGCCAAAAGAACGGTTTTCCACACTACATCGCTTATTAAACTACTTCCATCTTCCCCAATATACATTTGACACAAAATCTTATAGCGAATACATTTGTCCATGTTACTCATGGGGGTGAGTAGAATAGCTTCCGTGTGACTCGTTTATTCCTTCGGGATTTCGTTGGACTAAAATGATTTTGAGTTGATGTGACTACACATGCGCATAAAGAAGAGGCGACGTTTAGAATTTTCTTTTTTAAATATTTGTTTTTGGTTATAATGTTTAATCTAATGTGACTCAAATTATTGTTCGCGTACCGGCAAAAGTACGCGATGCATCGTTTGCAGTTACGCAGAGAATTTAGAGGAAGAAAAAAAAACAAAACAATAGACACATTCGACGCCACGGGGGACTGCCAGGATATCTGACTCGTTATTTTTAATTTTCATTTTAGTTTTATATTTATTACTAGCAGCATGGCCCGGCGTTGCCCGTGCTTGATTCAAAAATCGTACGTCTCATACAGCAATCGCTATCACTTGACTTAAAATATTTTTGCCCTTCTTTGCCTTTAAAGAAGTGCCCTTTGCCGTGCTAATGTTTCTCTATGCCTTACTTCTTGCCTATCTCACACTGCGAATTTTTTCTAAGCTCTATACTAAACATTAAATCTGTTACGAAAAAAGAACTAAACAAAATGAACACAAAATGATCAGCTTTAAAAAAAAAGGACTCGTAACTGGAAAAACCGATTGAAAAAAAGAATGTTAACAACAAATACTTCTTTACACCCAACCCAGTTCTGCAGAATCAGAATCAACGTTGAGTAAGCGAATGAGCCAATTGGAGTAAAGTGCCATGCAGATTTAAATTTTTCCCACTTGTGACGAATGCAGCTATCGATTTTTTTTGCATGCTAGCATGCTAGTTAACATTCGTGTGAGTCTCTCTTATTGGCTCTCACGCTGGCCAATAAAAACTTCCTGCCTATTCGTGGCAGCCAGCTATAGGCTCTCACTCTGGCCAGTAGAAAATGGCCGCAAACTACATGAAAACTGCTGTAGAAGCATGAAAAAATCGATTATTTCCACTGTCGATGGGAGTTGGGAAATGCAAAGGCCTTCCCGCTAACTTGTAGCATGTGCCTGTAAATTTTGGTGAAAATTCGTCGAAAATTGCGGCCGTGCATTCGCTACACACGCACGCACGCACACACATACACACACATCCTGCTTCTTATAGATAGAGATGGTTATATTTTTCAATTACGCACTTATGTTAAAATTCATTGCTTTACTACTAACGCATGCTCTATAATAAACAGCAAAGCAATGACTGAAATACATCTGACAACACTTTCATGATCATGTGGTGTGTCACTGTATGGGAATCACGCCTAGGAATATCAAAAGGCAATTTTCATAGATATATATTTCAAATTGTGCCTTTAAAAAATTTCATTGGACTAAAGTGAGTTTTAGTTGATGCAACTACACATTCGCATGAAGAGGGGACGTTTAGAAATGTATTTTTTAAATATATGTTTTGAGGTATATTTTCTAGCCCAGTGCGACTCAAAGTATGGTTCGGGTACCAGCAAAGGTACACGAGCCATCGTTTGCTGGTGTGTGGAGAGTTTCCAGGAAACAAAAAGCAGTAGACATTAAATTTAAGCGTCTAATGAATTTTTTTCTTTTTTTTCAGATTTAACAATTTAAGTCATTGACAATTTCAACCATAGAAAGATTAACAATCAAACAATGTGTTAAAGTTACCGAAGCCTATTAAGAAAATGGATGTTCGAACAGAAGTGCAATGAGAAGTTACTAAGTCGTATAATCTCTCGAAACAGCGAAGTCAATTGGCGACCACGATCGTTCGACTTGACGCCTTTAGATTTCTTCCTTTGGGGTCATCTCAAAAGTAAGTTCTATACCACCAAGCCAACAACAATTCAACGGTTGAATGATGAGAAAATAAGGCATATTTGTGAGATGGAGGAGCAATTATGTAAAGACGTCATCAAAAATTTTGAACATCGAGTGGAGGTGGGCCGCCGGAACCTTTCGGATATTTGAGCGATATTATTTTTCACACATAATTGCTATGACTTAAATAACATGATCCAGTAGAGAAATAAATTTAGTTCAATAATACTGATTTATTTACTGCTGACTTTTATCCGTGTTAATGAAACACCCTTATTTATTATGGTGACATTTTTCAATTACTCACTTATGTTTAAATTCATTGTTATACAACTAACAAATGCTATATAATAAACAGTAAAGCAATGAAATGAAATACGTCTGACAACACTATCATGATCATGTGGCGTGTCACTTTATGGGAATCACGCCTAGGAATATCAAAAGGCAAACTTCATAGATATATATATTTATAACTGGGCATTGAAAAAAGAAACTAGCCACGTGTTTTTGGGACAATGTTTTTAAATTAGCATTTAATTCTTTAGGTTTATAATCTAGCTGCTTAGCAGATTTTCAAATTCCAATGTAAGTGTGTAACACCACAGTTGCATGCGTGGCAAGTGTGTAACGTGAGACGTAGTAGCACCTTGCGTTACCAGAATTACGACGATTCTTGGCTACAATTCACGCCTTATCGACAAAAAAATAAATCGTTTTTTTTTTTTTTTTGAAAGGAGAATTCGGTAGGCCGGCGCGTACTGCCCTCGAACCTCCCGACAGCATCAAAAAATCACCACCTACCCCGAAAACTGCAGCTGGATTAGAAAGTTTCGCTCGCCACATACATTGAAAAAAAAAAAAAAACTGCTGGTACGCCACATCAAATAATTTAAGAAGGAATTTAACTTATTTTTTGTTCAGTTCAAGTTTCCATCACTTTTTTATATATATATATATATATATATATATATATATATATATAAAGGTGTAAAAGATGAAATGAAGGAAATTTGACTGAAAGAGAAATAAAAAAGATACGTTGCAAATTAAAAAAAAAACTAGAACTATCGCTAAAGATACAGGTAAAATCAGATCAGGACAAGAATGGAGTACTGTTGTTATATTTGGGCGGGAGCCGCACGAGCCGCACGAGCCGCACTTCTCAGTCTCGATAGAATCTAAAGGCGTCTCCGAGTCCTTGTATGTGACGAATTATTTTGCACTATTCAACCTCTCTCTAACGGGAGGGCTGTAGCAAGCTTCTCGTTGCTCTAACGCCACACCACGGAATGGGCAGGAACGATCTAAATTCTTCGGTTCTGCCAGGACGAACCGTCACGGCAAGCACCCGTCATGCCACTTAAATTGAAACAAACCACCCACATACTCTCCATATTCCATCAGTGAGAAGTAAGTTCTTCTCGAACAGCATCTTCCACGAACCACTGGTCTGTGGAACCAACTCCCAAGTGGATGTTTCCTCGATCACTACAATCTTAACTTGTTCAAGTCTAGTCTTAACCGTTACTTTCTTCTCCTATCCGAACAAACTGCTTCCAAATGTAAACTTCTACCTTGAGTGGCCCCCGGGCTTTGTACAGTGTGAACCTTAGTGTAAAAACAACAACAAAAAAAACAAAAAACAAAAAACACGTGATTATTTCATTTAAACAGAATATCATATTAATAAGTAAAGGAAGATAACAGAAGTTTAAAAAAAAACGCAGTGGAATATTTTAAAAATATGCAATATTTGAATAAGTCCTGTTTAACCCAAAGATGCCAAACGTAGCTGTCTGCTATCATTTCCACAGATGCAGAATTTCGGGAAACAACAGGCTCAACGTAAGTAAGACGACATATTCTATGTTACGCCATCTTTTTATTCTTTTTTAATCAACACTTTTATAAATATCAAAGTCTCTGCGATATGGCCAGAATATTTACATTTTTCTCGCTATTACCACTGGTCGGTCACTGCTTAAAAAAAAACTGGTTTCATAATTATGTTTTTGAAGGCATACACATCCTTCCCATTTAGAAACGCAGTAACTTCTTCTATGACCCGTGTTCCCCTCAGTACTTAGACGATCATGGCTCTCCACAATTTCCTGTCCTTTGTAGTTTTTAGTGAATGTTTCCTTTTCACTATCTCTTCTAATCTCTGCTTTGCCAACTATTTACACAAGATCGTTACGTAGGCTATGCACTCTTTCCCTCTGTCCCTCTTGAAACAATGTGACATGCGGCATATTGACCAACGTCACAAACCCAGATTAGCCTGGCGCTAGACTCGTGGAGAACAACACGCTGCGACTTCTTGGCATTAAGGTTTCAACTGACTTGAAGTGGAACGACTATATCGAATCAGTAGCTGCATCTACTGCAAGGAAAGTTGGGTGACTGTGCCGTGCTAGAAGATTGTTCTTGTCCGAGTATTTCTTGCACATTTACAAATCTACCGTTCGTTTGTGCATTGAATACTGCTGCCATTTCTGGTTTGGTGGTTCTACTATTCCTGTCGACATTTTTGGCAAAACCCCCTTCCCCCCAAAAAACGATCTGTAATGTTATCGATCCTGGCCTGTCATTTCGACATCAGTCACTTTCTCACCGATGTGGCGTGGCTTCCCTCGGTTTTTTCTACAAATATCTCCATGGCAATTGCTCTGACGAGATTTTTTCCCTAGTGTCCGACTACATGAATTTAAGCGTGCTACTAGATTGCAGGTCCCAACCTTTTACTGTTGAAATAGTTAAACGCAACTGCCACTTCCAGCCTGTTGAACTACCTTCCGTTTACTTGCTTCCCTGATAACTGCAATCTTCAAAAATTTAAATGCAATGTTAATCGTTATTCTCTAACTACTTGAATACCATCTTTTGTCCTTTCCCCAATCCACCCTATCTTCTGTCTTTTCTCTCTCTTTCAATCTCTGTAACCCCTGTGTACTGATGGCATTCCTACCTTGCTTAGGGTGAAATACTTAAAATAACTACCTCAATAGTTTAAGTAAACAAATAAAATGAAACAAAATTCCGTGTACATAGAATTTGAAATGGTTTCTCAAAAAGTATTTCTGTCTATATAATGTGTCACTTCATGACGTGGGAGATCGTGGCTATCTGCAATTTCTTATACTTTGTAGCTGTTAATAAATGTCTTTTTGCTATTTCCTCTAATCATTTTGAAAACCTAGCGTTTCTTTTTTTTATCAAAGTTATAACTAGTTTTATTTATATTACTTAATTACTGCTATCGTTATATTTTTGAATACTTTCCACATGTAAACAACTTCAAGTGATAATTACATTGAAATGTATTAAAGGCAAGCAATGAACATCTCCAAAGTGAAAAAAATGACAGTTAATCTGAAGGTTGTAAAGATTTTAATGAATTCAAATATTTAAATCTAATATAAACTTGGTTAACTACCCTGTCATACATTTCTACATAACATCATGAGAATTAACTCTTTATATCAGCTTTTCTTTTATGGTTTTAAATCAGTTTTCCTTTTCATTTACGTCATCACAAATTCTACGCAGTCATTCAAATGTTATCAAACAATTCTATTTTCTATTTGACAGCCAAATGACAATCATTCTCATTTTTTTTTAAAAACGTTGTCCATCCAAGATCATGGTGCCTGTATATATGGCAGTCATTTTCTTCGTATTGATGAGTTTAACAAACAATGCAGAAATGTTAAAAAAAAGACTAAAATTAAAAGATTTCCATAAAGAGCGAAAGATAGAAAAAAAAATTAGGAAGAAACAGTAAGCTAAAGGCAAAGAAAGAAAGAAAAGAAAAATAGCACACGAAAGAGAGAAAAAATGAATGAAAAAATAGTTCATAAAAAGAAAGAATGAAATCACGAACGTGAAAGAAAGTTAAAATGTATACGAAAAAAAAAAGAAAAAAAGAAAAAAGAGTGCAGTAAAGAAAGAATGAAAGAAGAATGAAAAGAAAAAAAAGAGCATATGAAAGAAAGAAATAGAGAAAGAAAGGGCGTTCCAGAGAAAGTAAAGAATAAAGAGATTAGAAGAAAAAGAGTAGGCGCCATTTAAATATATAGACAGAGATAAAAACCGAATGAGCATTACAACTACACAACATAGAAACAACATATTAAACAGATCTGTGAGAGAGGATGGGGAGAAACATAGCAATACAACTTTTAACTGTTGAGAAAAATAAAGAAAAATAGGAATATGCTTAACTTATTAACGTTTAATTTCATCACAAAAAAGAATTCATTGCTAACTGACATGAATAAAAAAGGAAATGAAGACGAATTAACAGAAAATTCATGTTAAACGATTTTCTCACAATGAAAAGGAAAGGAAGATGAATAAAAAAGGAAAGAAATAAACAAAGAGCCTGTGAAATAGAAAGAAAACAATTAACTAAAAATGAATGAAAAATGAAAGGATGTGTAAAACAAGGAATAAAATCTCGAAAAAGAGTAAAGAAAGAAAGTGTTATATACAAAGAAAGCGAGTAATTGCCGACACTGAGGTTCGAGCATGACACATTGAACTTGTGAATATATGTTTTCCGCCAGGTCTATAAATAGCGGTGTCAGGCTACTGACTAGAGTGATTACTGAGTGACTATTGAGTGTAACTATCCAGTCGAATTAGTGTTAATTTTTGAGCGCCGATGATTTGGGTTTTCAATTAGAATTTACCAGAGGTTAAACCGAGGCGCGCTACTAACAAGGGATTCACTGAAATGGTTAATTATCTTTGGTTGAATTTTACATCTTTGTTCTTGGTTAAGTATTTATTTTCTTTTTCGCTTTAAAGTAGCATTTGATGATTGATACTCAAGATAGATACAGGAAGTACTGTTTGAAAAAACATCGAAAATAAAAATGACAATAAGGCATCAATATTCGCCAAACACATCTTCGAACAATGAATAAAGTTTAGAAAGGAAATGCCTTTAGAAAAATATTTCTAAATAAGTACGTCAATATATATATATATATATATATATATATATATATATATATATAAATCCAGAATTACCTCATATTAGGAATAACCTGTTTCGGCAGACGATGATATCGGTCGTCTGTTTGATCTACACCAGGGTTGATAATGTGTGTGTGTGTGTGGGGGGGATTTATAATACTATCTGAAATAAAAGCGCAGACGATGGCAGAAAGTGGAAAAGCTTGTAAAAAAACGCGTTTTGCCGACATATCGGCGATTAGGTTCTGGTCCCTGGTCGTCGGATCGGATCCGGTAATTTAATTTATTGCCCCACTTCTTCTCAAAAAATCCCACCTCAATTTCTTTATATACACAGGCCTATCTTTCATTCCAATTTGAAGAAGGTGAACATAAACGCGTCGTTTAACCGCTTTCCTCGCTCTCTCTCTCTCTCTCTCTCTCTCTCTCTAACTCTCTGTATATATATATATATATATATATATATATATAATTATTTTTTATAAAAAAAATTATAACATAAATATGTTATAAAATCACTACAAAAATAGCCATTTCGTTTCAACACACTCTGTGTCTTATCAAGTGATGATGTTGAAAATAAAATAAATGGTTTTAAAAGTTTCAGATTAATTAACGATCCTACACTGGGGGAAACATTGTTACAAAAAGCTAGAATAACCAATCAAAAACCAAGTATAGAAAGATTCAAAAGCTTGACAAAGAAATCATGCTATAATAGCTATTCAGATCTTTAAATACGTGTAATATTAAAAATAATTTATACTAACTAATAATTATAAAATTATATGATAAAATTTAATATTAAAATTAAAAACTGGCAATTTTAAAATCCAAATTTAATCACTATTAAGTTTAAAAACTACAAAATTATTGAGAAAAGAAAAAAAAATATATATGTTTATTCAATTCATTTCTTCATTGAAATTACGTTCGACAAGACCTTTACAATACATCCGGTCATTTGACAATACATGTATATATATATATATTTTTTTTTCTCTTTCTTTTCCTTTTTTATTTTAAAGTTTGTGAATGTGGTCTTAAACTCACGCGTAAAACAACAAAAACACAATCAGGTTATAATACATAAGCACCCAGACATATTTAGATACACACACACACACACATATATATAAGAGAGAGAGAGAGAGAGAGAGAGAGACAAATTGGAAAAAGCTTGTGTGATTCATCTGTTGAAGTCCTAAAGCGTCACAAAAACTGTGATACATCTATCGATTCAAAGATTTTCTTGATATATATATATATATATATATATATATATATATATATATGTCGGGTGTAAAACAAAAAAAACACTAAATTAATTGAGTTGCACTTTCCAGGTTTTCAGATAAGACGTGTCGTTTTCTTGACGCCATTTGTCGTAAGGATCACTGAAAAAAACTTTTGAGTTATTGAGTGAAAAATTCAGCAGGTACTTTTTGTGTGTGTCAGACCCACTGTGTTCCCAAGTGAACAATGGTGAGAGGAAAAAGATCATTCAGGCCTTCATTAATGGGAGCAAAATTCATACGCTGGCTTCCATTTTCAAAGTCCATTCCAGAATCACCACAAAAAAACGGTGAATAAGTTTAAAAAAGAGGGAACATTAAAAAGGGAAACGGAATCAGAAGGTCAAAACAGGAAGAGGGATCATCATTTTAACTTAGATCTAAAGAGATCAATTAGAAAATATACAACTAAATTGATAAGACGTTTGGCATGTGAGAGATGAGAAGGAACAGTGAAAAAGGCTTGGAAATTAAATCGTACGTGAAACATGTGAGACACCTTTCTTTTACTCCATAACAGAAAGTTAGAATGTTTTCGAGGGTGAAAATCGTTTTCAGCACTTCTGATAAATTTAGAAAGTAATTATACGTTCTTATTGCTCAAAGCAGATTCCAATAGTGTTATAAAAACCTTGGAGAATTCCAGCAAGATATCTTTAATCATTTTTAAGAGACAACGTTTCAGAGCTTAATCTTACAATGAGACAAATTTTGCTGTTAGGCGATTTGGACAGTTTTGGTGTTACACACGGTATATATATATATATGTGTGTGTGTCCTCCTCTTGACCCTCATACATCGAATAAGATGGGAGAGTTCACTATATATATATATATATATATATATATATATATATATATATATATATATATATATATATATATATATATATATATATAATTAAGTAAATATTTGAGTCTAAAAGAATCCTCAACACAATGCAGAAAACACTGGACGGCTGTATCGTTCTATATTTGTGTTACCTCAGCCAACTGTACGAACGGGCCTCAGTGACGAAGACTTTAGTGATTAGACTACATATATATATATATATATATATATATATATATATATATATATATATATATATATATATATATAGTGTCAGGCTACGCGTTTCTGAGCAAACCCCGTACATCAGGGCGGCTAGCGAATCTCTATGAGAGAGACGCCCACTCAACCAACAGCAGACAGTTGGGATTTATACGGCATCTATGCTGAGCAGGCTTTAGTTACTGTTTCTGGTGGAGAGATCAACACATTCACACATTCGTTCACGATGACTTATGACTTTCTAGCTTATATATATATATATATATATATATATATATATATATATATATATATATATATATATATATATATAATTTTGATTATGAACTGACGTTTCATTTTAAAACTATCTTTAGGAGTTGGCAGATTTACTGACCGTGGCTATAAATCTGAAATAAAATCTTTTTACTTCTATAAAACTGGGAAGCTGGGACTAGATTCTATGACCTACAGAATTGCTTCCCAGCTTTTAAAACCTTTCGGTTTGGCCAGATGAAGTATATAAATAAATACACTAATTAGAAAAAAAGTACCTAAAAAATAAAAAAAAGTTCTTCTTCAGTAAACGTTTGCGTGTAAATTACTATTGTTTCTTTGTCTCGCGTATTTTCTTCGAATAAACAAATATATTTGCGAACGTTGTGTATGCGAAAGGAGATGCAGTTGTCTGACTCTACTCCCTTGGAATGCGATGTGATTCATGCGGATGACGTGGCCAGTCCATCGGTCATGTGCCTTGAGGAGCATTGATTCAATGCTGGTCGATTCTGCACGCTCCAAAATTTCAAGGTTAGTTATGCGATCCCGCAACGCGACTCCAAGTATGGAAACAAAGAGCCGCATGTGGATCTTTTCCAATTTCTTCAAGTGCCCGCGGTACAAGTTCCACGAATCACGTCAGCTGAGGAGAGAAGGGATGATGATTGTATTGTACACTTGCTAGTTTCGTTGGAAGGCGTATGCAACGCTGTTGGAGCACTCAGTTGTTTTGATAATTTAAGAGTCGATTTATTTGTCAAGGGAATCATCCCAGTAGATGGTGCTACACGCCATTTGAAGGTATCGACGTTTGAATGCGAAGCGCTTTCAATGGCCATAACTGGTGTAAGGGAGACTGTTCTTGGTAATGGTTAATAAAACACTTCACTGTTGCCGAGACTGATTGTTAGGCAAAACACTTTAGGAATCCTTGAGAATCGCTCAAGCATCAGCTGCAGTTCTGATTTCCCAGGCTCATAAGTTTAGAATTAGCAGCAAAATAGAGGAGATGTTCATGAGTTTCTGTTTTGGCACCGTGACGCCGAACGTCAGCGAGGGAGTCAGTCAAACGATATCAAACAGAGATTTCTTATTCTAGACCTTCCAAATAGGAATGAGGCCCAATATAAAAATGACAGAGCTAAACAGACGAAAAGAAACATTACTGCATATAAAAAAAAGGCTAGCAGTACAGCTGAATTTTACACCCGAAATCACAATGTAAACACAGCGTTTGTATAGCGAACACATTTGCTGCGGGATTAAAATATAGCGAAAATATTCGCTGCAGGCTTAATGTTATATCTCACAGAATAATGTTTTGCTATTACCGTTCTTTGCTTTCAGTTGTGTAGTTTTCAACTGGGTAATGTGCTGTCAATGTGTTATGGCATATTAAGAAGTGATGGAACAGCTGGTATCGGTGACGTTCGTCGGTACAAGCTGCCATCTTTTTACGATAACAGTAGTGGTAATAATAATAATAATAATAATAATAATAATAATAAGAAGAAGAAGAAGAAGAAGAAGAAGAAGAAGAATGTAAATAATATTAATATGGAGTCGGGCTAGGGAGAAGGTAAAATTATAGTCTATGGTAGCGAGTGTTAGCATTCGCTTGAACTGTACCAGATAATAGAAAGCTCATCACATGCAATCTTATGGAACTTATAACTCAAAGTGAGAATCATAGTATAATTAAAAAGATGGCGTTCCACACAACTTCAAGAAAAAGGCAAGGAAGGAAGCCTCCCCCACCACCTTATTTATACTGGAAAGAACCATAACACCTAGTGTACTCGAGAAATCTATTTTCCTAAAAAGTTGTTTTAAAGAATTTTTTTTTTCATTTCTATCGACGGCAGCGCTGGCTGCTTTGTCAGTGAATGAGCGAATTTTTTCTTATAAGGAAACTGCTAATCTCACTATCACCATTAGCATTAAATGTGGACACAACATCGCATATCAGCGCTAAGGGTATTTTTTTCAACCATTTTTCTAAAATATGACGACATATACACAGCCAAATATGGTAATTATATGAGAAACTATACTATAATGTAGAAATATTGCCGACAAATGTAAAACACAATTGAGCAATGAGAACATAAAAAGCTGACATTGAAGTAACAGGACTTGTATTTGATATAGATTTAGTGATACGTCTGCAGAAATTTTGATGAAAACAAAAAGTCCGATTTAAGGTTTCCTAAACAATTCCATAGCAATTACTTTGGACACAATTTTGTGGCTTCAATTTCTATTCGAAAGTTGTATCCATATATTTTATTTTCCCAATTAATTTCCTATAAAAACGCATACATTTCTTTCTCATTTTCTCTCTATTCATCTTTCTTTCTTTCCTCCTTTCTCACTAAAATTACATATTCTTGAAATAAGTGCGCACTAAATCTATCTATGGTCATACCGATGAAATAATCTATATTCCTTTACATGCCTATCTTTTTTGTTGTTCATATCAGCATATATAAGAAAAACTTTTCGCACACCATCGAAGTCTATATAAGTTTCCGTTTACTACTATGCAAACATCAGCTACCCAAGTGTACAAAAGTACTTTCGTTTCTTGAATATGAAAAGGGGGTAACTTGGTAAAATTATTTTAAAGCTTAGTGATATTGAATCAATTGCTAGGTCTGCTCTCAGACAAGTTGGTTCGCTGTCATACCAGGCCATTTTTTTCTTTTCAGAATCGTGAACATTTATAAATCTATCATTTGTCCGTGCACTGGATATTGCTGCCATGTCTTGTCTGGTGTTTCTACTATATATCTAGGGATTCTCGAAAAATAAAAAATAATTTCTTTAATGTTATCGATCCTGGTCCTGTATTTTGACATCAGGCATTTTCTCACCGACGTGACGTGGCTTCCCTATGCCATTTCTTATATTTTAATTGTAATTGTTCTAGTGGGCTATCCACCTTACTATCTCGAGCGCATGAATTTAAACGTACAAAGAGATTAGCAACAAGGTCTCATCGTTTTTACTCTTGGGATAATATAATAAATTCTATTCGAATAATTTATTTCCTGGCAATTCGCACCTATGAAACACTCTTTGTATTTCTTGCTTCTCTGCCACCGACGATCTTCAAATCCAACGTCAATCGCCATTTTCTGCCTTCCTAAATTCCGTACTTTACTGTCTTCTCGTCCTCAGTGACCCATTCCGTCTCAGTGACATTATCACCTTGCTTGGATAGTTGTAATACACACAGTCTAAAAAAGAAACAAGGCATGTATTTAAATACAGATATCTACTAAAAATAAGGTTTGAATTAACAAAAAAATGTTGGATTAGAAATAAATCTATTAATGCCTTAGGAGGTGGAGTAATGGATAGCGGCTCGGACTGAGGAATCGGAGAGCCGAGTTCGAATTCCAGTTAAATACATTACATTCACTTACGTGAGACTATACTTGGGAAAGGTATGAATCCTCTTGTTCTCCGTCCATCTATGAGTAAATAACAGGACAAACCGGGTTCTATAGCCTTGGATGGCAACTGGTTTACCACAGAAAGAAATGGAAAAATCCGTCTCGTCAGTCATATATCGAAAGATACATGATCATCTAAGCGTGTATCACGCATGGCACGTAATTGATTGAATGCATTAGAAACTGCTTCACTGAAGTATAAAAAAATATATGTAACTATTAATTACTAAGAAATATTAATTACTATAGCAACATATTAATTACTATAGCAACAGCATTAACAATCCTTCCCATCCGAATGGACCTTAAAGCTATACTGATTTTGATGAGTGGTTATAGCTTCAAAGAGGCCCCTTTCATCGAACGCCTACTAGGTCTAAACACGTATATTCCTGTTATCACAAAAGATGTTAGAAAAATGGCCGTTTCATTGTATCTCCCTAGAAAATAGATAACTCCTGGTATTATACTCTTTACAAGAGACTGATCAGAATGAGAATGGAATATTACTGCCTTAATTCAGGCTTTCAGTAATGCTACCAACATTCATACTCTGGCTTCCATCTTCAAAGTCCATTCAAGAACCATCAAGAGAACGGCGAATAAATTTAAAAAAAAAAAAGGAACAGTAGAGAGGAAAATTAGATCAACACAAGAAAAGTGGTCATCAGTTCAACTTAGAGCTAAAGGGATCAATTAGACAAAAATCCAATTCAATTCCTTAGACGTTTGGCAGAGAGAGGGAGTTTCAGCTATGGCAGTTTAATGAACGGTGACAAAGCTTGAAAATGAAATCGTACGTGAAACCTGTGAGGTATCTTGTTATTCCAGGACAGAAAGTTAGAACGTTAAAGAGGGCGAAGATCATCTTGAAGAAGTTGAAAAATGATTTAATATATATATATATATATATATATATATATATATATATATATATATATATTTGAACTTTATTCATGAGACCTTGACGCCAATACGATTCATAAAATCAAGGTTTCAAAGAGAAAAGATCGTCAGGACAATCATCATTAAAATATTTATCGAAAATGCAAAAGGAAGCTAATTTACAGTCGTGGGGAAATGATGAAAGAGGAAATGCCAGGTCAGGACATATAATATCGCATATTCTTTCTGAAAATTTATTTATTATTATTTTTCCTGAATAGGAGTAGATACGTTCGCCTATTGTCCTGTTCGTGGTTTTCTCCGGTCTTTTACACACGAATAGAGGTTTATCCCTTGTTTCCTGCTTAGGATTATGCTTTCAGTTTCTTCAAAAGCATTTTTGTTCTCTTTTTGCTTCGAGTAGCCCCCCATGCGTCTTAGGGGCATTATCGCCTTGTTTGGGATAAATTGAAAAAAAAAGTTAACTTTTATTTTTTTGCATTCTAAGTGTTTTGCCACACTCTGCGGTTTGTTTCCATTTTTCTTTCATTTCATTCCTTTTACTCTCCTTCTTTATTTCGTTTTTTCTTTCTTTCGTTTCATCTATTTTCCCTTTCATTCTTTCTTTCTATATTTTATTCCTTTTTTCCCCTTCCTTGCATTACATACCTTTCCTCTTTCTTTCTTTCTTTTCATCCCTTTTCTCTTTCTCTCTTTCATTTCATGCTTTTTTTCTTTCTTCTTTTCTTTCATTTCATTCCTTTCTTTCACTCTATTTCTTTTTTCATTCTTACTTTCTTGCTTTCCTTCTTTCTTTCATTGCATCACTTTTTCTTTCTTTCTTTCTTTTTTACATTTTATCACTTTTTGCTTTCTTTCTTTCTTTCTTTCTTTGCATCACTTTTTCTTTCTTTCTTTCTTTCTTTTTTACATTTTATCACTTTTTGCTTTCTTTCTTTCTTTCTTTCAGTTCATACTATTTTGCTTTCGTTCTTTCTTTCTTTTCATCCCTTTTCTCTTTCTCTCTTTCATTTAATGCTTTTTTTCTTTCTTCCTTTTTTTCATTTCATTCCTTTCTTTCTTTCTACTACTTTCTTTCTTTCTTTCTTTCTTTCTCTTACTTCCTTTCTTCATCTTTTCTTTCCATTACTTCTTTTCTTTCTTTCTTTCTTTCTTTCTTTCTTTCTTTCTTTCTTTCTTTCTTTCTTTCAGTTCATACTTTTTTGCTTTCGTTCTTTCTTTCTTTCTTTTCATCTCATCCATTTTCCTTTCCTTTTTTCTTCCATTCTATCCCTTTTTTCTTTCTTTCTTTCATTTCATCCCTTCTTTTCTATTTTTCTTTTGCTATCCTACTAGTCTTTCTTTCTTTCTTTCTTAATTTCCAATTCTAATTTTGTTTTTTCTCTGCGAATTCCCTTTCTGACAGATCACTTCGTACATTGACCTGTTTACTACTACCACCTACCCAACTGCCCCCCTCTTTATTGGAAACAAAAAAATAAATAAATAAAAGACGCAGTTCCAAAACACCTCTCGGTCTTTGGCATCACGGCTTCTGTAGCCGTCGCTTTGAGGCACCTGCTTCCAATGGCGTCAGCGTCTTTTTGTAATAAATGCTTTCAGGTGAAAGCACACCATTTCACGTGCGAGAATTCTAAAGTTTAAATGAAGGGACAAGTCAGTCGAGATCTCAGGTGGAAGGAACATACTGAGCATATATTGATTACCTTTTCGGCGCATAAATCGAAAAGTATAACAAGAAGAAAGCCCCCGCAACTGAAAAAAAAATGTATTTAAAAAGTAGAAAATGTATCATTATTAAAGTCTGGCTATTGGGAAAATATGGAAAGCAATACACACGCATACATGCATAAACATGCGTGTTAGTAAGATATATATCTCACATTGCCTACCTGACAATAAACCTAAGACCAGGCTCATACATAGTATCACCGATCAATAGTCGCAAAATGCAGTATGCGAACGAGTAGTGGGAGTAGCGGCGGATCTACTCGGTGTGGGCTAGATCTGAAGTTCAGCAATAATTATTGAATTAAAAAAAAATATTATTATTATTATCATTTCCTTTGATTTCTGGCGTTTACACATTTCTTTCCGGCTCCCACCCAGGGACCTAAGGTTAGAAATGACATCATGACACTTTCCACTGACAATATATATATATATATATATATATATATATATATATATATATTACATAGATAAAGCCCTTCGTAAAGTGTACGCTGTACTTGTCAGAACAATTTTTTGTATCTCCTTGAGGCATGGACTTCCAGGAATCCCTTCAATTAGTCTACTGCAATCTTTTCCAACCAGTCCTAGGGCTCCAACTATAAAAGGGATTGTTGATGTTCTCATATGCCACATTTTCGAGATTTCTGTTTCAAGGTCCTTGTATTTTGACAGCTTTTTGAATATCTTCAAAGATGCATTGCAGTCAGCAGGCACTGCCATATCAATAAGGAGGCACTTTTTTTGTTTGTGGTCTTTAATAACAATATCTGGGCGATTGGCTTTGATTGTTCTGTCAGTGTGTATTGTGTAGTCACATGTGTAGTCCCATAGAATTGTAAAAATAATAATAATTATTATTATTATCATTATTATTATTATTAATATTATTATTATTATTATATAAAACAAAACAGTTTCGTTATTTCATTCCGGAACACGCCTACCGAACAGGCATTAACAGTTTCAATATTAAAAACAAACATAGATTCGTCTTTCCTTCTGACGTAAAAATGTCTATCTAACTACCTAACAAAGACGTTGTCAACAAAAAGTTTTTACAATGTCGCCAATATATATATATATATATATATATATATATAAAATTCCTCACCGGTAGAACGACTCGGAGTTTCATGCACGACGCATTTTTCATGTGCTGAGTAGAGATTGACCGATACATAATTTAAATGTTAATAAAATTATCTGCTTAATGCAATGCCAGCAGAGTCCATTAAATTGTATTTAACATAGACGGGATTTATATTTTATACTAAAATTAATGGGGATTAATGGACTTATTTTATATATAAATATACGGGGATTGGTGGTATTTTTAAAAGGTCATGTATTAAAATAAATGGACTTTAATCAATAAAAAAAATATTTAAAATCGAGGGGATTTATAATTTATATTTAGCATAAACAGGGATTAATGTTTATTTTGTTTTAATTTGTATTAAAATAAACGGACCTGAGACTATAAACAAATAGTATTTAAGATAAATGAGATCTATGGTTTATATTTAAAATAAAATAGGATTTATATATATATATATATATATATATATATATATATATATATATATATATATATATATAAGATTTTGAAAATCTTCCATTTAACTAAGGGTGTTTTTTTTTTCTTTCAATTTCCAGAAATATTTATTGTGCTTGCTAGCATTAGTAAAAGAAGATACATGATTATAATATCGTTTTTTAAAAGCATTTCTATTGGATCCCACATATAATTGAATATTTCCAGGGTTTTCAATTGATGAAAAAAAACACACACATATACAATGGATTCTGTTATGCAATCCACTATTACTTGGTAAAAAACATCTACGATTAAACTAGTTCTCCTACCAGGATTTCTGGTGAGAGGGTGGTTAGACAATCAGCAGCATTATGAAAGTGGGAAGGCATCTTCTTGTAGAGTCGACGGACATTTTGCAAAATGATGCAGACTGGACATCATAGATATCTATGCAGACGGTGCTCTGATAACACTGAATCGCTTGGTGGATGGCTTCTAGCTGAAGTCAACGATCAAGGTGGAATGGCAATACCATGAGTGGTATGAGTAGAGTTATACATTTTCCTAATGCCTATATAAAACTTCTTCATTAAAAGGGTTCGAACTGATTCTAAATTCAGTGGAAGAAGGTATATGCTTAATGACTGATTACTATTATTATTATTATTATTATTATTTATTTTCTTTGATTTCTGGCGTTTACACATTTCTTTCCGGGTCCCGCCCAGGAACCTAAGGTTAGAAATGGCATCATGACACTTTCCACTGAAAAAAAATACATAGACAAAACTCTTCATCAAGTGTACGCTGTACTTGTCAGAACAATTTTTTTTGTATCGACTTCCAGGAATCCCTTCAATTAGTCTTAGACATTTCTTTCTGGGTCCCGCCCAGGAACCTAAGGTTAGAAATGGCATCATGACACTTTCCACTGAAAAAAAAAATACATAGACAAAGCCCTTCGTCAAGTGTACGCTGTACTTGTCAGAACATTTTTTTTGTATCGACTTCCAGGAATCCCTTCAATTAGTCTACTGGAATCTTTTCCAACCATTCCTAGGGCTCCAACTACAACAGGGATGGTTGATGTTCCCATATGCCACATTTTCGAGATTTCTATTTCAAGATCCTTGTATTTTTACAGCTTTTTGAATATCTCCAAAGATACATTGCAGTCAGCAGGGACTGCCATATCAATAAGGAGGCACTTTTTTGTTTGTGTTCTTTAATAACAATGTCTGGGCGGTTGGCTTTGATTGTTCTATCAGTGTGTATTGTGTAGTCCAATAAAATTGTAACAGGTCCTATCTCCGTAACCGGGTCTGGGTGGTGTTCATACCAGTTTCTTTTAGTTTCCTTCCCGTTGAAGTTGCAGATTTTCCAGTGCAGATATTGGCCCACTCTGTCATGCCGGGTTTTTTATTCAGTAGATGCCAATATCGTGCAACCTGATATATTATTATTATTATTATTATTATTATTATTATTATTATTATTATTATTATCTGTTTTAAATCACCTGCAAAAGAATAACAAATTTTCTGTCGATTAATTTTACAGGTTGATTTTCCTAAATTATAATAACCCTTTTAAGAAAAGGATTAAATTCATTCAGAAATTGTCCAAAGTTCATTTTGGAAGAAAAGTACCAGTAAGACAATATATAAGGTCAATGCAACTTGGGTAAAATCACTGTAAATTAAACCACAAAACGTCTTGCAACGACACTTGCACGAGGACTGCTCTGTCGCCTGTCAGATGATAGTGCCATCAGTCAGTCAGTCGGTTATGTGCCATGCGTGATACACGCTTAGGCTATCATGTATCTATCGATACCTGACTGACTAGGCAGATATTTCCCCGCAGTAGGTTGACGTTTCTTTCTGCGATAGATCACTTGCCATCCAAGGCTATAGCACCCGATCTACCCTGCTATTTACACATAGCTGGGGGGCGGAGAAGAATAGGATTCATACCTTTCTGAAGGGTATTAGGACATAAGTGTATGTAACGGATTCAACTGGAATTCGAACACCGATTCCTCAATCCGAACCGCTATCCATTGCCCCACCGTGCCTCCTCAGTGCCATCAAGCAACATATTAATAAGTAGCAGAAGAATCATAGTAAAACTAGAAAGCTACTCAAAAACAATACCAAAATACTAGCAAAATAATAAGAACAGGCTTCTGATCATCGAAGCAATACTCATGCTACAATCATCATCATCAATAATTAAATACATTTGTATATAAAAAAAAATCACACAAACGCACTTCATCCCCTCGCTTACGTTATAACACTCGTTACTTACGTCATAACACTCACTAGTTCTACGAAAGGAACCATTTGTCTCTATGGATTCTGATAGTGAGTTCGAAAGTCGTAAGCTTGAACCATATTGTTTTACATTTCTTCCGAAATGGAATTCGCACAATTACCTCTTTGTCTGAAAAGAATTATTCGCAATTTGGAAATAATAATTGTCTTTAAATATAGATACAGACACACACACGCGCACACATACATACACACACACGCACACATACATACACACACACACACACAAAGATACATACAGTGAGGTGAAACAAGTATTTGGACAGTAAAAAAAAATGATATAGGATCCTATATTGTCAAATAATTTATTTTTGCTGTTTATTTGCATTTATAATTGTTTTACGAATATATTGTGAGCTTTAGACAATGCTTTTCTTTCAATAGATGATTCTAAATCTATTTTTTTACTAGTATTTTAACAAGTATTTGGACAGTAAAAAAATGGATTTAGAATTTTTCATTTCAGCTTTTGGAAGTAAAGTCTGATGATCAGAACCCTGTTAAAGGGGTTATGGCAAAATAACTTATTACATAGAATCTTAACGTGGTCTGTCTTTTATTCAAACATATATATATATATATATATATATATATATATATATATATATATATATTATTATTAATTAAAGAATATCATAGACTTAAAATCCAATTGGTAATAATTTTTTATCTCATGGGAGCTCTAAAAAAGCCTCTCTCAATCTTTAACACCTGGTTGTAGTTCCTGAAGTTTGTGAGCAGTCTTTTTAAATCTCTCTTAAAATTAATTTTTAGAGCTCTCTTAAAATGAATATTAATTTTCCTGTGTTTTTTGACATAGTGCTCTCCTTGGATCTATATCCTCCTACGGATTACCATATTGTATCATTACTATATATATATATATATATATATATATATATATATATATATATATATATATATATATATGTATGTATATATATATATATATATATATATATATATATATATGTATATATATATATGTATGTATATATATATATATATATGTATATATATATATATATATATATATATATATATATATATATATATATATGTATATATATATGTATATATATATATGTATATATATATATATATATATATATATATATATATATATATATATATATATATATATATATATATATATGTATATATATGTGTATATATATATATATATATATGTATATATATATGTATATATATATATATGTATATATATGCATATATATATATATATATATATATATATATATATATATATATATATATATATATATATATTATATATATATATATATATATATATATATGTATAATAATATATTTAAATATATATATATATATATATATATATATATATATATATATATGAATAAATTATAAATTTATGTATATGTATATATATATCCGATAAAATTCTTTTGGGTATTTAAAAGATTAAACGAACTTCCGTAATATTTTTACTTCCTTTTCCCATCTTTTGAATAATATTTTATGTATAAAATTACGGATAAATGTTCGAAGTTCGTATAAAAAAATAAAATTCTTACGCTGACCACACAGTTTAATCCTTTTCCGTAATTACTCATCGGCATCAGAAATCAACACCTGATATTTTTCACATGACAGCAAAACGGAATGTGGGAGTCATCAGACCGCCAATATGACGAGCTTTTGAGAATGAATGTTGAAGCATGGGTTATAAGGAAGAGGAAAAAAGATCACATTTTATTAATCACTACAAAGGATTTGAAAACATGGAGAGCTATTATCGCCTACGGACTGAATAGGAAGCAGCACACACAAGAAGAAAATGCAGATTCCACGGAAGTAGCGAAAGGATATTTCATGCATTAACACTTTGCAATTTTACATCCTTAAAACTAATGCATGCTTTTTCTTGGTGATATATGGACTGAATGTCATAGATAGATAGGCAGATAGATATATATTTAATCATAGGCGGGGGTAATAACGAGGACAAGATTCCACACTCTATAAAATGCTTCCCGGGCTTGCGACTCAAATAGCCACTGGAAAGTAAATCTCGCTGTTTCGGGCAGATGGAACTCGACTCCCTAAGAAGACACTCCATATATATAGGTAAAGTGAAACCCTGATTTTAAACATCCAATGGTTTACGGTCATATCTAAACATAGAAAACACTATAGAAGTAAATCGAGACAGAAAGCCTGGGCTGGAACCTCGATGGCTATTGGCTGTCAAGAATTCCTTTGGATCTTGTCGGTACGGCCGAAAGTGTGTATGTAGTCTGGGCAGAGTACAGCCTCTATATACTCTCGCCCAAGCCCTGGAGATGTCACTCCTGTTTCACCCCCAAAGGACTGAATTTTAACAAAAGAAGATGCTACCTGCTTCTCGCTAGATAAACGGAGGCTTACTAGATAGATTAGTTTTCTTTACGGCCTATAAATATTTTGCAGGTGATTTAAAACAGATGTGTTTAGATTGTAAGAATTTGGTAGAGATAATGGTGATTTACACATTGAAGTCAAACAAATTAACTCATAGATGGGGGAAAAGAGGTGGCTTCTTAATCCCCCCCCACCATTTGCGCGTAAGTGAATATAACGAACCACACTGAAATTAGAACTCGGCTCTCTGATTAATAATTCCGACTCGTTTTTCCTCATACCACCCGCACACCCAAGCTCACTGCACCTCATATTTTCAAGCGATCCACGAGGCTCGACGTTCCTTAAATTAGGTGAGAATACGGGAACCGGTGTTTCAAAGTGATATGGTCCTAAGCAAAGAAAGAAAGAAAGAAACAAACAAACAAACAAACAAAGAAAAAAAAGAAGGAAAAAAGAAAGTAAGAAAGACGTACACATTTAGAAGTGAATGAGCCCCCCCCCCTAGATTTTCATTCACAGGTTGTGATGAAAGTAGAATCGATAAAGCAAGGCATGCAAACCAACCCCAATTTACGAAAAAGCAGCGAACTTATTTCTTTAGCGTAGGTTCAGAAACCTTCGACTTGCTGGGTAAATCATTCACTAACTGCTAAAAAATAAATAAATCAAGAAATAAGAAAGCAAAATACATCTATAGATGCCAACCGTTTGTGGCGCAATAAATGTGGGGTTATTGGAGAGGAATTTACCTGGTCATTTCTAGAATTTCCCAACTATCCACTATTCGTCTCCGACAGACATTTGATCTACAACGAAATAATTGTATTCCTGGCAAGTTTAATCAATGTTATATCAGCTGGCGAATATCACCGATTTCTTTTCACTTCTCTCTTTATTTGTTTTTCTCTAGCTCTCCCACCCTCTCTCTGTCTCTTGATATATATATATATATATATATATATATATATATATATATATATATATATATATGTGTGTGTGTGTGTGTGTGTGTGTGTGTGTGTGTGTGTGTGTGAAGTGAACATTGAAGTCAACATTAAGAGGCGACAGTCTGTTTCATGGCCTGACAATTGCGTCTAGCATTAAATAAACTGTCGCCTTTAAGTGTTGACTTCAATGTTCACTTTGTATTTACACGCTCTATCTCTGATATTGAGCACTTCATCCCATAAATACAGCACAACTTAAACTATATTTCTTCATATATATATATATATATATATATATATATATATATATATATATATTTAAAATAATAAGAAACAACATTAGGATTTATAATATGGTGTTCATAGGAATTTCTTGTATCTAAAAAAAATCAGTGCTCGATAAAAACAGTCGAGCATAATATCATAAGTATTTTCTTTTTAAAAACTATGATTCCCTCAATGACACAGAAATTTCTTTGTTTCAAAACTGAATCTAAAGTGGTAAATTTACTGACAGGTGTTTTTGTAGACGGTATATTTCCTTGTGAAAAATCATATTATTAGCAAAAATCCGATTTCTGTCTGAATCCTTGCTGTGCGCAACTTTTAAAAAAATTTAAAATAAACTTAAATTTAACATTTATATATATATATATATATATATATATATATATGTGTGTGTGTGTGTGTGTGTGTGTGTGTGTGTGTGTGCGTGTGTGTATTAATTTCTTGTAATTTTACTATTTATAGATTTCATCGCACTTTTCTTTTATTTCTACAGGATGCCGCGGAAATACCTTCCACACATACCTCGCAGAAATACCCCCTTCAGAATGGCAAGACATTAGTTAGATTAAGATATCATTTCCATTAATGTCTTAACATAATCTCTGGGATTACTGGGAGGTATATGTGGAAAGTATTCCTACCGCACCCCGTATTTATCTCCCCCCTTTTTCTCGATTTATATTTATGTCCCACTGTATACAGGAAGATGTAAAAGTATGGATACAGTTATGAAAAACAAAATATGTATCCTCTGCCCCAGTAAAAGAAGTCCATAGTGGTGAGATCCGTCGAGTTTATTGTATAACTATTTTTACATCCCACTGTATCAGTAGTCAGTTACGTGCCATGCGTGATACACGTTTAGGCGATCATGTATCTTTCGATACATGACTGACAAGGCAGATTTTTTTTTTCGCGAAGTATGTTGCCATTTCTTTCTCCGGTAGACCAGTTTCCATCCAACGCTACAGAACCCGTTCTGTCCTGTTATTTAACCATAGATAGAGGAAGAAGAAGATGATTCTTACCTTTCCCAAGGGTATCAAGTGAATGTAATCGATTCGTATTGTTCGGTGAGCCATTCACTTGGAAGCTGATTTTTCAGCATTGGGGTTGATTGATTTTTTTTTTTTACGGCTAATCGATATGTGGTTTACATAAGGTGTTGATCCACATCTTTATTCTTGCTATCTGAAGCTTATTTCCCACCGGTCATCAAAACGATGCTACTCGCTCGTTATTCGCTATTTCCATGGCAAATGTTCAAACGTGTTACATAACTTAGTTCCACCAGTTCAAATCCTCACAGTTACAGCCGCTATCCATTACATACCCCCTCGCATCAATAAGTTTTTGGGAAATAGCAAACAGCGGCCAAGTATCACTGTTTCGTTGCTAGAAAATAATTCGTTGCGTAGAAGGATTTATTATGTCGATAAACAAACGATGAGGATAATCTCTCTACCGCCGAAGTTCAATTATCAGAAAGCAAAATTCTGCTTGGAACAAATCCAACTCCTTGGTTTCAATTCTCTGCAACCAAAAGAGGGCTCCTTGAAGTATTCCTTGATCGAAGGTCGTGTTTCTTGCAGGGTTCCTATGTCAGTGTCCGTTTTTACAGATCATGGTCAAATATTGCAAGCAGTGCGATTACATCAAACAACATCGTTGGTTATTTATTACTTCAACCCGTATTGCAGTGGATACCATCTAATTTAATCATCTGAGAGACCCCTTTCTTTCCATCAGCATGGCTCGGGCTAACCTCCAGGAGGGGGACTCGTTGCGCCTTCTCGGGCTAACGTTCTCAACTGACATGAAAAGGAAACACTATATTAAATCCATTGCTCGGTCAGCTGCTAAGAAAGCTAATTCACTGTATCGTGCTAGACATTTTTTTTCTCTGTGCCATTCGTTCTTGATTAGAATGAAACTTCCAGAGATCCAACGAAGAATCAGCTCTATCATTGGCCCTTATTGTGCGTTACGACTTTAGCCACTTACCCTCCGCCGAAAAATTGCCTCGCTATACCTTTCCTATCATGGTACTTATTTGCATGAGCGTTCTGATTCCTAGATTTTGTGAATATAAGCGCAGTACTCGGCTAGCAACGACGTTTCATCGATATACCGTTGAGTTGGCTCGATGTAACCGTAAGTTCTATGCTAACATTTCCTTTTCTCGCACTTCTCGTTTGTGAACTTTGATCTTCAAAAACTTTAAATGCATTGTCAATCGCTTTCAACTGTCCTCCTGATTACTTTTCTTCTGTACCTGCCTCTTAGTTTGTGCTTCGGTTTTCTCACTGTTCCACACCCAGTAACCTCTTGTGTCTCAGTTGGCTTTAATACCTTACTTGACGTGAACTTGATTAAAAAAAATATTTTTAATAAATGCTACACTTTTATTTATTAAACAGTTCGAAGAATATAAGAATTAGAAAATCCGTTTCACTGAAACCTGATTATACGTTTTGCCCTCACTCGGCTTCACCGGATCAAAAACGCAAGAATGAAATGTGTGTGTGTGTGTGTTCGGGCACGAGCGTGGTTCACTAATAGATCGATGTTATTAAACAGTGTGTGTTACGTCTATCAGCCTGGGCATTCGAGATATCTTAATATAGAAAATGCGTTCCCCAGCAGAGATGGAACACGTGTCACGCTCCATAGGGAAGAAACACAGTATTATCCAGTGACATTTACTTCTTGGTCACGAAGAACATTACATCAATGAAAGATTTATCATCTCTTTTTAAGGAAAGCTCATCCTCTTCACTCTTATTAATGGATTTATTTTCATTACTTCAAACGTTATTATAGTGTCTTAAATGGACGCCTCATTTAATCGTCCTGTGTGTGTTTTACTAACGCATTGTCTTTACTTAGATTTCTCGAATGCTGTTCGTGTTGTGTCGCACATTGTCATCAATATAAATTCTGTTCTTGAGGCATGATGTCGACAAGATTCCTCACAACTCAAGAAATTTTCGGAGAATCTTCACAGAGTATTGGCAGTTTTCTGGAGATCTAAGATTATGGCTTTAATTGCAATTTTCCCTAAACCCACAACCAATGGTCAATGTGGTCTTACAAACTACAGGAATTATCTCACCAGTCATATCCTGGAGATTCACCAAATCCTTAGGATCCTGATATGCTTTTTTATCTTTTCATTAAGTTTAGACTCCCATCTTGTATCGTATTCATCAGCAAAAACAGTAATTTCACAACTGCTGTTATATTTATCTTTCAGAATTATTACTACTCCTTTTATTATCTTGAGCATATCAAAGATGACAAACAGGTTTTAAAATATCGTTTTTTTGGCGAAAGATATTAATTTAAAAGGTGTTTTGAAAAATATAAATATATATATATATATATATATATATATATATATAGATATATATAAGGGGTGATGGGTAAATTGTTGCCTGTTTATATTTTTAATTTGGCGCATGCGCCTTGTTTGTTTTTGATTTTGTCGAATACACAATATAGTGGGAGCAGATGGACACTGTCCGTGAGAAAAAGAGCACCATGACGCAATTCACTACGACAGGAAATTGGAAACGGCATGCTGTACTGCGTAGCATTCAGTCAAGATGCTTCAATTCGGACATTACAGATTGTTTGGTTGTCAATCTGAGCATAGTACACAGGATTTGGAAATATTTGGACGAGTTTGATGGTAGGGAAGCTCGGAAAACTCACTCCTGTGAGGGCGTCAGACCCAATACTCTGGCCTACATCAAGTAATTTAGGAGTTATTGCTATGTCTGACAAAAGGACCCTGCACCATGTCACACAAGCAGGAGAACACAGTCATGGCTGTTTCAATTTCATCCCTTAGATTTGGCGGCCTAACTCTCCAGATTGCACACCCCTTGATTATTATGTGGGCGGTGCAGTTGAACGAGAGGGCAAAAACCCCATGTAACACCAAAAATGAATTGGACGCATTCACTTAAACAAGGAGACCGTCCAGAAGAGTAGCAGGAGAATGCGAAGTCGTCTGGAGACCGTTGCTGAAGTCGAAGACGATTTTATTGAATAAAATCACCATCGGCTTCAACCACGGCATGTAGATTACTTCGGGATCTCTTGCAACTGTTCTGGGCGGTCTCTTTATAAATTAATGCTGCCATAATACTTGCCTTCAGTTCACACACACACACACACGCACGCACATATATATATATATATATATATATATATATATATATATATATATATATATATATATAAATATAAACAGAGGCGCATACATATATAATCAGTAAATCTCGCCATAAATATATTTTTTGGAAAAAATGCAAAATTTGATTTAACGAAGCTATTGAAGCAGGAAAAATATGAAGCCAGGACTACTTTGCATATGTATTTCTGTCATATTTTAGAGTGTATCAAATGAAATCAGATTTTGCTAAATGTACAGAAACGAACCGACAGTTTTTTTTTCTTTTTTGTTATTTTTACCTTGTTTCTTTTTTTTTTTTTTTAAATCGGTTAAATATCTAAAATAAAAAAAAAACATATGCAAAAATTTGGCAATTCGGAAATGTATTGTCGATTCAGCTATCTTTTTTATCAAAAATCCGCAAATTCTACCAGACATATTTTCACATGATGGCTATAGTAAAAATTCTTTAAAGCGTAATACGAAATTAAATACATTTTCTGAACACCCTGTCAAGGATGACTATGAACGTAACAGCTTCATGATGTTTGTTACTCAGCTGTAGCAACAAATTTTTAAAAAATAATTTACCCTTCTAATCTTTTCCTTTCTATGTTGACAAAAATATATGCCGATGATGATATATTTTGTCAAGATTGTACTTGAGAACATGCAGCTTCAAATTTCGGAAGACGTAAATGAAAACTTGGAACGGACTGTCGTTCAATGTCATCAAAATTGGTAAATTCACTGTTCACTGTTTAAACGTACAAATTCCATAATTTAGGAAAAGAAAAAGATATCGTTTATGTCGGTTTTAACTTCCAGTAAGGTGTCTTTCTATGTAGAGGTGATAAAATGATAATGTTTTTCTTGTTTATGATAGATACGAAAAAGTTTATTCAAGTTCAACGCGTGTTAAACTCACTTCTGAAAGCAATCGGCAAAGTTAAAAAAATGTACGCCCCCACCACACACACACACCAAAAAATTAATAAAATAAAAAGAGCATGTCAAAATGTTGTAGCATTCAATAATACAATAATGGGTATGTCGCCAATCTCATAAATACAGTAGTAAATACTGTATGTTAGTCTGCAGTTGGAGATTTGTCTCCAGCTATTCTGGTTACACTCTCCGCCTCCGAGCAGAGAAGATCCCCAGACGGTGCTATGTCGAAGAACAGAGTCTTGTTTCGGGAAACAGCTACCCGGCCCCGTTTTATACGTGGTCTACGGGGAATTTTTGAACGCCCCTACGGGAATTTGCATTTTTTTTTTAAATTTATAATTAGACTTACATTGTCTTTATATGTTCTGATTAGCTTTCCTTTTTGGTACCTAGACTTTAAGAACTTAAGCATACAACTACATTGGTGGCAAGGCCTCATCACCTTACAGTTAAAATGGCTGGATGTAACCGTAAGTTCTATGTTAACAGTTTCTTCTATCCCACTTCTGGCGGAACTCTCTTCTGGCTTCTTGCTTTCCAGTCAGTTTTGATCTTAAAAAATTTAAATGCTATGTCAATCGTTATCTTCTGCCATTTTAATTCTTTACTTTTATTGTTTTTTTCTCCTTTAT
>CAHIKZ030004400.1:960000-1022500 GCA_903632075.3 Acanthosepion pharaonis
ATCCCAGCTCAGGTGTAGAATCTCTGACTGACGTCAATTACGGGTTTCGAACCTAGCTCGAAACAACCGGAAGTCTAGTGACACTGATGAGCTTTGATACAGTGAAATATTCTGTCTGAGGATGATTATATATATATATATATATATATATATATATATATATATGTATTTGGCACATGATATATATATATATATATATATAATGCGCTATATATATTTATATATATGACACATTTTTTTTTATATATATATATATATATATATATATATATATATATATATATATATATATATATATAAAAGTGAACATAGAAGTCAACCCTTAGAGGCGACAGTCTGTTTCATGCTAAATGCAAACATCAGGTCACGACTGCTGAGAAAAATAACACCACTCGAGGCTTGACGATTGCGTCTGGCATGAAACAGACTGCCGTCTCTAAGGGTTGACTTCAATGTTCACTTGTTTATATTTACACACGCTCTATCTCTGATATTGAGCACTTTATTCCATAAACATAGCACATCTTAAGACTATATTTCTTCATAAAGTTGGCTCTCTGTGCCGAGCCAGGAAATTTTTCTCCCCTGAATCGATACTTCACATATATAAAACAACCATTCGCCCTTGCATGGAGTATTGCTGCCATATATGGGCTGGAGCACCTTCTGCTTACCTCGGAGTTCTCGACAAGATCCAGAGAAGGATATGTAATCTAATTGGCCCTGATCTAGCGTCTTGCTTGCAGTCACTCTCTCACAGACTCGCCATCGCCTCTCTCTGTCTTTTCTACAAATACTTCCATGATAACTGCTCTGATGAGCTGCTCTCTCTGGTTCCCAGACTCCATGAATTCAAGCGCCCTACGAGGCTGGCATCCTGCTCTCACCCTTACACCGTAGAAACCTTCAAATGTAGCCGTCTCTTCTACTCCAATAGCTTCATACCTCGCAACTCTCGCCAATGGAACACCCTCCCCAATTACTGTTTCCTGAAAGCTATAATCTCCAACTATTCAAATGTAATGTCAATCGACATCTCCAATTACCTTGATCTACCCACTATCCTTCTCCTCTTCCTTTCTCCTATCACTCTTATCTGCTCTCGCTCCAAACCCCTGCATCCTAGTGGCTTCACGCCTTGCTTGGGGCACAATGCTTAAAAAAAAAAAAAAAAATATATATATATATATATATATATATATGTATATATATATATATATATATATATATATATATTGTGTTTATCAGTATTCATTCATATTCAAGGCTTCCTTATCAGTCATAGAAGATTTAATGCATCTTGCATTTTCAAACTGACATCTGAATTTAATTCATTTCTATATGAAGAAAAAGAACGAGAAATCCTCTATCTCATTATTGCGTTTCTCGTTTATACTTTATTCTTTAGGTTAGATTTCCTTTGTCTTTTCGTGCATATCTTCTGGAGAGCGTTTTATTACCAGTTAAGAAAGTTTCGGCTGTTATCTTGGATTTTTTCGCGCGATTTATTTTCAGGGAGTCCTGATTTGCGTAAAAACAAACATACATAAAGACAGCAAAATAAACGGAGTGGCAGATTAATTTATAATATGTCATATTTAATTAGTTTTTTTCTGGTTGTCTTATCATGTGAATTTTCCCGGTTTCTTAGAAACAAATAATTTCGAATCTTGTCTTTATTCCCATTGTCCTTTTCACAAATATAATCTATCCGTAATTTTTCATACATTATATATATATATATATATATATATATATATATATATATATTTTATTATAAGATATTATAACAAATAAACAGGTTGAAATCGCTACACAATAGCTTTCGTGTTTCGGCAATACGTTGCTCATGTTCAGGCGATGGTAACTGATGATTAAATAATTTTAAATGAAAAATTTCTCTCATTTGGATATATATATATATATATATATATATATATATATTCAGAGTTGTCCTTCTCCTAGACCAGTTGCCATCCAAGGCTATAGAACCCAGTCTGTCCTGCTATTTTACCCATAGATGGAGGGAGAGGAAGAGGATTCATACCTTTCCCAAGGGTATTAGCACGTAAATGAATGTAATGGATTCGACTGGAATTCGAACTTGGCATTGCGATTCTTCAATCCAAGCCGCTATCCATTACTCCACCGTGCCTCCTGTCCAAAACAAAAAAATTCAAAACCTGCGGAGGGTCGTTTGGGAACCTTGTGGCATTCGGTGCACCAGGTCTCTGTATTCGTCCCTTCAAAAAGTGTGGATGGTCTTGCACGAGGCCGTCACCACTATAATCAAATCTCATGTGCCGGTGTCGGGCTGTCGGTTTCCTGGAAACTGATCTGCTTGACCCTCATACGTCGAATCTCGACGGGAGAATGGATTATATATATATATATATATATATATATATATATATATATATATATATTTCCTCTATTTCCTGTTGAGGTTTCTATCAGACTCAATGAATCAATTAAATATAATTATCAAGTCCTCCTACTTATTATTCTCTGTCTTTATCTTCGCTTGAACCGGCTTCTAATGCTCCAGTCGGCGCGGCTTAGTGAGAGTAGTCGTGGCTCCCGGGGGCACAGTCCTACGGTTACAGAGAACTCAGTAGAGTTCCGCCACGGAATATGTGAGCGAGCGACGCTAGTTGAGTCTGATTAGGAATCTCTTCGTTACCGAGGCCCATTTGGTACAGTTGGTATGTTGTTCGCTTGACAACCCAACTGTCAGGGGCTTCGATATTTGGTGGTGGATGCGCACTGCTGATGAGTCCCAATTATAGGACGAAACGGCCGTCTAGTGCTTCCTCTATTTCCTGTTGAGGTTTCTATCAGACTCAATGAATCATATATATATATATATATATATATATATATATATATATATATATATATATATATTCAGCTGTCAGTATACCTCGTAACACCCTGGGACGCTTAGGTTTGGTGCGGTTAAAGGGGAGATCAACGTGCTTTAGTTGAATCTGCTTTTTTCCATCTGCTCGTCTGAATCGATGTATTTATTTTTTAATTTGGCATATGTCAGTACTTCAAACTTTGTTCGTAGTTGATTAGACGCTCGTTTTTTTTTCTTTTGAAATTTTTGTGTTGTTGGCATATAATGTGTAATATTACATGTGTGAAAAAATGTAATTCGTCCTCATTTTCCAAAAATAGAATCTTCTTCCTCTTCTTTTTCTTCGTCTTCTTTTTCTTCGTCTTCTTTTTCTTCCTCTTCTTCTGCTTCTTTTTCTTCTTCTCCTTCATTATGTCCTGTATAATTAAGGAAAAAAATTATATCACTATATTCAAGGCGTTCTTTACGAGTCATTTCCTATAGTTGATTTTTTTTAATATAGTTACAAGGTACAAGCCTCATAATTAGTAAGATTTTTATCACTAAACCATTATTACCAACCCCACCAGAAAAAAATAAAAACAACAAAAAAAAAACCCAAATATTTTGTCGCTTTGAATAACTTACAAAGGGTTGATACGCCGTAATAAATCATTTTTCTCCAAATTACTATTCTGGGGATATTGGAAGCATTTTCTCTTATAGAATAAATATGAATTTTCATATATCTATATTCCCGATTGAACAATCACGGCTCTGCATCCGATAGATGTACTAAAAGCGTTTCAAAGAAAACGTGTCAATGAAAACGTATCTCATATCTGCTCATTTTCGGATCCAAAACAAAAACAAAACAATTCACAAAGGATTATACAAGAACAAAATTATTATAAACACTATTTATTTCGACTACCGTTCTTCACACACGAAAACACGTATCAAAGAAAATGTATTTACCGTCTGGATTCGAAAGTGCGTCTCTCTTTGCAGGACAAATCACCGTCGGATCTGACGTGCTTTAATCGCTCGGCTACGAAGAACTTCACAATCGAGCAACGTTTTATTTGCATTTAAAAAACATTCACTCATTCAGATTTCTCA
This sequence comes from Acanthosepion pharaonis, assembly GCA_903632075.3. Lineage (NCBI taxonomy): Eukaryota > Metazoa > Mollusca > Cephalopoda > Sepiida > Sepiidae > Acanthosepion > Acanthosepion pharaonis. The sequence goes on from CAHIKZ030004400.1 coordinate 963,965, forward strand.
AAAGTCATATCGGCCCATTTTCGTATCCGAAACATAAACGAAACTAATTGTAAAGGAATTTAATAGAACCTTGCTAAATGGTTTTGTAGTCTTTCCTAGCTTTCAGTGACATGTAAGTAGTGAGTTTGATTGTCACTGGGTACTCCATACGTTCGGCCTTGTACCACATCCAAGTTACGCTTAGTAAATCAATTAGACAAATGTAAGATACCTTTTGAATTTAATGAATATACAGTGAAACCTCAATTCTCCAACGTCTCACATGTCGAACAAATCGGTTTTCGAACAGAAAATTAGAGATGAAAATGCCTCGGTTATCGAACAAAAGTTCGGCTCAACATTGCTGACCCGAAATAATTTCTGAACGGAATAATTTCTGAGTCAACCACCGTGTTTTATACATTCTTTTGTTGTCCCCTGTGTTTCTTTTCCTACTTTATTGTACTGTGGCTTTTTTTTTCTCTAGATTGATTGCTATTGAAAACAAATTTCGGTTTACGAACATTTCGGGTTACGAACGGCCTTCAGGAACGAAATAAATTCGTGAAGCGAGGTTCACTCTATTACAATTAGATGCGTACAAATATTTCCAGTGATAAAATTATTAAATTGATAAAAAAATATTATATATCTCTAATACCCTTGAAGTTTCACTAGTGATGTTTATTCCTGATGTCAATGGTCGTAAGACAAGGATGTATTTTTTTACCGGACTTATTCAAACTATACAGAAAGGCTGTTCTGAAAGATTTAGATGTCCTACCAGGATTCGGTATTAGCGGCCACAATTTTATCAACATAAGATATGCAGAGGATACAGAGCTGATAGCAGGCATGGAAAGGAAACGGCAAAAGCTCCTATATAAGGTAGTGAAGGAAAGCGAAAAGAAAGAACTAAAGACAAATTACAAGAAGACAAAATGCATAGTTATTAGCAAAAAGAATGAGCTGAAAATGTAAATTACAAATCGAAGATACCAAAATACAACAAGCACAAGAATTTAACTGTCTTGGAAGTATTCTAGTAGAGAACGGAATATGCGACACTGAAATCCGAAGGTGTGTTCCAAAAGTGAAGCATCGTGTTAAGAGATAGAAAATCTTCGTTAGAAACAAAGAAAAGTATACTGAACTGTTACGTAATATCTGCCCTTTGCATATCAGTGAATGCTAGACAATTTCATTGGAAATGAAAAAGAGACTTAAAGCAATAGAAATATTATTCTACAGAAAGATGCCTTTGGTTGGTCCCCCCTTTGACGTCTCCCTAAACGTTTTAATCTAAGGATTTCAAAGTAGAAGAGCAAGGAGGTCAATGTTTTGAGTTTGATTATTCATGAAAACCATCGACTGGAACACAAACAACAGACCCCCGATCAGCAATCTGAAGGGACAAGACACATAAAAGAGGAAGAGGGAGGAGAAGGGAGATTCGTATTTAATAAATATATAAAATAATTTAACTATAGGAAATAACTCGTAAAGAATGCCTTGAAAATATATCTAATTTCGCCTTAATTAAACAGGGCATAATGAAGAAAAAGAAAAAAGAAGATTCTAGTTTGTTTTTTTTTAAATAAAGGACGAGAAACAGTTTTTTCACAGATGTAATATTACATTTTATATATCACCTATATTTAATTATTATTTAATAGATATGGTACGAGCAAGATGATTTTATTAAATAACATTAAAAGTATAAACAGTGATGTCGTCATCGTCTTTATCTCATATACAAGAAAGTCATTTTTTTTTACTGATCGCTTCCTTTATGATGATGGCGTTGATGACTAAATTCGCCACTAACACACAGTTTCAGGACTAGAAATTTCCAGCTTCCCCCAAACCTGCTCCTGTCATCCATTCTCTGTCAGTCGACCCAGTACTTTCTGAGCGACTGTTCGGTTAAACTCTCTTCATACGGACGGGAGGAACCCGAAGAAGGCTACGCCGAAGGGCGGAGTCTCCTTCGGGAGGTAAACTCGGCCCCTGAACCCGTTTATACGGGTTCAATGGGCATATTTTGGCCGAGCCCACGGGCTCGGAATGCCCACGTTAAAAAGGCCTTATGCCATATGACACCCTCGTGGGGGGTGACTGAATATCGTCATCCATTCTCTGTCGCCGTTTGGAAATTCAAGAGTTGGTTGAAGGTGTAAATATCAGAGTAGAAGAAAGACGTGAGTTTGTTTAAGGTAGACCTCAGCTTGCCAGGATATGAACCACACTCTTTATTCTATGACCTTTCTTTGCAGGACCCATATGGAAGGAGACATGCAGAATTCAGTTATGAAACTGCAACGGACTGCCGTTCTCTATGTTATAATTTCGAGTGGCACCTTCCGTAGCATGTCCGTCTTTATCCGCTGGCTCAACCGTTGAGATCTGCTGTACTGGTCATCCGTTTATTCCGTTGGGCTCTTTGGTGTTTGTCACGCAGAGTCTAAATCCCCGACATTACCGTCAACGCCCTCAAAGTCAATGGACGCTTTTAAACCAACATTTGTATCATTAGTGAGGTTTTCATGATATTTGTATCATTTTGCGCATGTAAGGAGGAAGTCGTTGATATATTTATGAATGGTATCTGTTGTGGTCTTCAGCACTTTTGTAAATAACCTGTGTGTACGGGTGTGCATGTGTGTGTACAGGTTTGCTAGTGTGTATTTTGTATACATGTGGATATACATGTACGTTTGTGTGTATATGTGCATATGTGTAATTAACATCATATACATATATCGTATATAGTCGCGTATTATGAAACATTTGAAGAACTAATTTTGATGCTTATTTTAAAGCGGTAACATCATAGACAACATGACAACTTAATTATTCATATACATTTAATGTAGTTAAAATGTCCAGCTGTATTTAAAATAAAAATCGTCTGTTTCATTTATATATACAGTGTGTATGTATATATATATATATATATATATATATATATATATATATATATATATATATATATATATATAATTTTTTATAAAAAATTTATAACATAAGTATGTTATAAAAATCTACAAAAATAGCCATTTTGTTTCAACACACTCTGTGTCTTATCAAGTGATGATGTTGAAAATAAAATAAATGGTTTTAAAAGTTTTAGATTAATTAACGATCCTATACTAGGGAAAACATTGTTACAAAAGCTAGAATAACCAATCAAAAAAACGAAGTATAGAAAGATTCAAAAGCTTGACAACGAAATCATACTATAATGGCTTTTCAGATCTTTTAAATACGTGTAATATTAAAATAATTTATACTAACTAATAATTATAAAATTATATGATAAAATTTAATATTAAAATTAAAAACTGGCAATTTTAAAATCCAAATTTAATCACTATTAAGTTTAAAAACTACAAAATTATTGAGAAAAGAAAAAATATATATGTTTATTCAATTCATTTCCTCATTGAAATTACGTTCGACAAGACGCTACAATACATCCGGTCATTTGACAATACATGTATATATATACTTATGTTATAATTTTTTTTATAAAAAATAATTATATCTGCTCTACTTTGTATTGAGCACTCTTTTAAGAATAGTAATTGTTGGTTATTGGAATTCATTCCGTATATACCAATTATATACTTTGATATATATATATATATATATATATATATATATATATATATTAAAAGAAAGGAGAAACAGCCAACGTTTTTGATCATAATTGGGGTTTGTTCTATTTTTTTAATATATATTATAATTATTTGCCATAATTTTGCTACATGGGTTTCCGGTTGCGCGACCTTCTTCAGGCAAAGACTTGATATTTCCACATATTATTAAAATGAATTAATTCTCTTTATGGTTTTCGATGTTAAACATTCTCTTTTTTGGGTAGTAGGGACACAAATATTTGTCTTGGACTGGTGATCCTCATTGGGCGATATTAGCCAATTCCACACACTACTTCAGAACTTACACCCCAAAATCAAAGAACATAATTTCAAGGAATTACCACTTTTAGATATACTCATTAGAAATATAAACAACCACATAATCACAGATATCTACCACAATCCTACAAACACCCAAAAAATTTCTTCATCTCAAGAGGCATCCCTAAAAGCTGCCTGAAATCCATCCCCTATTCTCTAGCACGTAGGGTTTGTACTATAGTGACTGACAAAAACCTCCGAAAACCCACATAGAAGAACTACATAGAACTCCATAAAAACGAGGCTATCCTACAACACCAGTAAACACAGATATTGAATTCACAAAACAAATTCGTTTAGATCAACTACGAAATCCAAAGAAATTTAACGTCGAACAAACTGTAGCATTTGTCTCAACATACAAGAACAATGTAACTACAAAAAAAATACACTAGTCCTACATAACAAGAATGACAAACTGAAAAATATACTAAAAAAAAATAATTAAAAGCAAACGCCAATCTAAAAAACTGAAACACATATCAACCTCATCCAAATTTAACCGGCACACAATACAGTGGGTCTCAAAATACAACAAAAAAAATGTAGTGTTTGTGATATCACTAAAGAAAGAAAACTTGCACGCTTCTGAAAACACCAAAATCACATTCATGATAAATAAAAATTTAAACTGCAACTCCAAATATGTGATTTATGCACTCAAATGCACAAAATGCAAGAAATCATGTAGGTATTGCCCAAGCTCTAAACAACAGAGTTTCCCATCACAAAAGCAACACGAAATTACCAGGCTACAGAAAACACATTGTATCACTACACTGCTATAAATGTAATGAAAATAAATTAAAACTAATGCCAATATACCAAAGAAAAAAATTATTATTACCTACAAATAAAAGATAAAAAAAACTTCATACATAAATTAAAGCCAGCACTAAATAGATCATAACCCCGCACATAAAAACACGCAACTTACACATATAATGACCAAATACTGTGGGCGGACCACTCACATGCTTACTCGTAGACTCAAGTGCAGGTATCTCTGGAGCACGAATATATATATATATCTATACACATATTGGCAAAAGCAAATCGACTACGCACAAGTACACATACAAACCCTACACAATATAGGAAGTGTATATATATATATATATATATATATATATATATATATATATATGTGTGTGTGTGTGTGTGTGTGTGTGTGTGTGTGTGTGTGTGTGTGTTTGCGTAGCACTGGACGGCCGTTTCGTTCTATATTTGGGACTCATCAGCAGTGCGCATCCATCCAGTGTTTTCTGCATTCTGTTGATGTTTCTTTCAGACTCGATGAAGTATTTAAATATAATTATCAAATCCTCCTAATAATTTCTATCATATATATATATATACACTACGTGCCAAATTATTATCGAGATAACTTTTTTATAATATTTCAAAAACCAACTAATCAATTCACACAAAATTTTCACACAAAGGTGGCAACACTGACCTGCGCAAGCACTGAACTTTTCGACCTGATCTGCGCAATGTAAACAAATTAACGCCATATTTGTTATCAGTACGGTGATTTGAGCGTGCCAAATTATTAGAAAGGTTTAGTAAAAATCCCAGATTTGAGCAAACAAAACGTTTATTGATGTTGCACGTGAATGTTTATGATTAAAAGAAGCTAATAAATAATCAAACAAATAATAACAGATACAAACAAAGTCACAGTTTTAAACAAATTAATAGGGAATGTGCTTTCCCTGTTATGAAATTACTTAAAGAAGACGATACATAGAAATTGTTAATTGTATGATGTCATTTGCTGTAATGCCACGAGATATGTCAAGAATTGCTTCCCACAACTCAGCATTGCTCCTGAATTGTCGTCCGTTGGCGTACAGTCTTCGCTTCATGATGCTTCAAAGGTTTTCGATTGGGTTCAAATCCGGAGAATTTGCTAGCCACTTCACTTTTCTTTTCGAGGTCCATCGAAGCCTAGCTGTTTCAAATATTCAGTAGTCTTGTGAGCAGCATGTGAGGGAGCATTATCTTGCATAAAAACAATGGCCCTTCTGAAGGCAACTCTTTGCCTTTTCATCCACGGTTCAAGATGCGCCTTCATAAACGCTATGTATGCATCAGCAGTCATTTTGACGCCATCTGGTTCTCTCCATGTGTCCACTAATGTTTTTCCTATGATACCACCCCAGATCATTATGCCTCCACCGCAGTGTTGGCGTCTCAAACGCTGATGGCGATTCTGTCCGTTCATTACCTAGCCTTTGCACCATCTATCTGGCCCATCAAGTGTTGCTCGAGTTTCGGCTGTGAACAAAATTTAAGAGAAGTCAATCTTCATATTGTCCTCGGCCCATTTCAATCGATTTTGAATGTGATTTCTCGTCAACGGAGGCTTCGATACAGGGTTGACTGTTCTGCTATTTCCCTCAGATACCGACACCGAGTACTTTTAGACACAGTAGGATGCCCAATGCGACTGAAAAGCTCTTGGCTGGTAAGTCCTGGGTTCTTTGTGGCCTCTCGTTTAAGCCGTGACATGAGACGACATGAAATAACCCTTGGCTTGCCTTTATCTGCCCTTTTGCGTATTTGTGTAGGGCCGTTGGTGAATCTTTTCACTGTTGGATGACACCTCCCTATCATTTTTGAAATCTTTCGGGTAGATTTACCTTTTGGGAGTTCTGAGGTGATAGTTTTCTTTTTAGCATTACTTAAACTGCTTTTATGGCTTATCTTTTTACTAAATTCTTACGCTTTTCTAATAACTTAGCACGCTCAAATCACCGTGCTGATAACAAATATGGCACCAGTTTGTTTACATTGTGCAGATCAAGTCGAAAATTTCAGTGATAGCGCAGGTCAGTGTTGCAAACTTTGTGTGAATTGATTGGGCGGTTTTTGAAATATCATAAAAATAGTTATCACGATAATAATTTGGCACGCAGTGTATATATATATATGTATATATGTCTACTAATTTCGTATAATAAGAGAGTATGTATGTATGTATGGAGAGGGAATATACATACACATATTAGCAAAAACCTGCAGACAATACATAAAAATGGAAATAGATCTAATATCATACAGCGGTGATTAAAAGATTATTATTACCCTTTAAGCATAAGAACTTTCGCACCACCAGTCCAAGAAAAACATTGTGTCACTACTAAAAAAGAGAATATTTAACATCGAAAAACATAAGAAAAATGTATTCATTTTAATAATATGTGGAAGTATCCAGTCTTTGCATGAAGAAGGTCGCGAAGCAAAATTATGAATAATAAAGTATAATATATATTAAAAAAAATCCACATTCAAACCAAAAACGTTTGCGGTTTCTCTTTTCTTTTTAAAATATACACTTTTCTGTCATTGGCCTTCATATGTAAAACCCACACCCATCTCCTTCATATGTAACACCCACACCCCTCTCCTTCATATGTAAAACCCATTTACAGCCCCTTTCTCTTTACTTCCCCCTTCTTTATTTTCCTTTCTTTTCTCTCTTCTCCCCTCCCATTTCAATATATCACTTCCGTTAAGTTAACCGTTTAAATAGGTCAAGGTCTGGTCACTCCTCCTCCCCCAATACTAAATATCATTGAGAGAAATATTAAATTAAACCCTCTCTAATCTCTACCATGTCTCTCTAACCACGACTTATTACACTCTCTGTTAAATTACAAAACCTTACACTACCCATCAATTATCATTTCATTTTTCGTTTCATCTTTTGGAAGTGCTATCTGATGATCCGACGTCCTTTTAAAGGGCTCTGGTGAAATAAATTATAACTGAAGTGGTCTGTTTTCTTCTAATATATATATATATATATATATATATATATATATATATATATATATATATATATATATATGTAATTTACTTGATTAACAAATATTTATTTTTCAAAACAAAATGATAAAAATTCACTTAATTTAGTTTTCGATGGAAATTTCGGATTAAAATTTACTTAATATCTTCATGCCGAAATTTGGTCTTAATGGACCACTTAAATGCATGTAATCTCCAGCTTTAGAATAAACCTTTTAGCTCTATTCAAATATATTATTATAGTAGTTTTACAAAAATATATTACTCATATCTAATGATTAAATTTTTTCCTATTTGGTAATTTTCATATCACTCTCTTTCAGAATCATCAAAGATGATATACCCGCATGAAAAAATGAAGAGAGGTGTTTCCTTTTTTGCCAGATTTTAAGTTTGGTCATAACACTTTTCAAAGTGCTGCCTACATTAACAGAGCATTGGGTAAAGGATCCATTTGTGATTGGAGCGTAGGATGCTGAAATCGCGCAATGAGGATACAAGTGTTATAGATAATCTTAGTACAGGACGTTCATCTACAATTGAGAGTCAACATTTGCAAAGATTAGTCGAAAAAACAAACACATGTCAAAGAGTTTTCTAACAGAGTTTTCTTTCTCAGATAACGGGCGTCGGCATTTCAAGAATATCGGACCATCACAAGAGTACTGGCAAAGTGAAGAAAGTCGATAAATGGTTTCCACATGAAACTGAAACTGAAAGTGAAAGTGAAAGTCAAAAAATTCGACGTTCTGAAAAGTGTTCAATGCTGCATCTGCGAAATGATGTGAAAAGGGTCGCTTGTTAATGGTAAATGATCGGCTCAGTGGCTTAATTAAAACAAAGGTCCCAAACATTTTCCAACCCTAAAACGTTGCCAACAGAAGATTATGGTGATTGTTAGGTGGTCTGCCATTGGTGTTATCCATTACAGTTTTCTGGATATCTAACCAAAGCGGCACTAGCGCGACATTTTCTGCCAGCAACTGTTTGAAAAGCACATTCGGTCAATACTGATTTAGTCACATGGGCTGTTTTGTTACAAGAAAATTTTTAAAGTACGCGTAATTCCGAGTGGGCAATTTGTTTATTTTGATCTCCCCCACCAATTACTCTCCTAATTTATCGAGGGTGTTCCTCACTGAGACTGGCGCAGTTTTAGCTCACTTGTCGTGGGGGTGGACTAACATGGGGCTATCCTTTTTCAGAAATTCGCGGTGACTAATGCAGGGTTAAACAAAAAGCAATAGCTTCCGGTTAATCAATTCTGCTTCGTGACAACGCTCGGTCACATGTTGCTAGAATGACGCAGTAGAAGTTCGCCAATGTGAGATAAGAGACTTTGTCTCATCCACCATATTCAACGGGGCTCCTTATCTACAGGCCACTGCATTTTCAAGTATCTTGACAATTTTTAAGTCGAAAGAGATTCCCTTGTAAATAAGATGGAGGAACTGCAATCAAAGGTAACTTGGCGCCCCAACCTTCAAACGTTTACGATAATAACATAAGTAAGCATGTAACTCGATGGCGGGAATCGATACATACTCAGCGTACTTATTTTGACTGATTTAAACACTGGTTTTTAATACATTAATTCAGGATAAAGCTTGATTATAAAACGAATATTTTTTCCGAATCTAATACAAACGGATAACGACTATCCCTGCTTTATCTATCTATCTATCTATCTATCTATCTATTCTGCTCTCTCTCTCTCTCTCTCTCTCTCTCTCTATATATATATATATGTGTGTATCTATTCCGCTCGCTCTCTCTATGTGTATATATATATATATATATATATATATATATATATATATATATATATATATATGTGTGTGTGTGTGTGTGTGTGTGTGTGTGTGTGTGTGTGTGTGTGTGTGTGTGTGTGTGTGTGTGTGTGTGTGTGCACGCGCGCGCGTGTTTCTAAAATAAGGTATAGAACCCGGAAAATGAGGTTAAGAAATTTGACAAATGGAAAACGTTTAATTGAAACTGGATTCGAAACTGGATTATTACGCGTTCCGCCTTTCTAGGCTTCGTCGGATCTCATAAACGAAAGAAAAAAAATGTCTGTATGTGTATTTCTCACTATGATTAAATAACGAATCATGGTATTTTTTTCCTAAGCTGACGTTTGTCGTGATTAAAGAAGAAAAAAAATGAGTGACTTGTAAAAAAGTTAATCATCACCAGCACTCAATGTGCTCAATTGTATATTTATTATATTATTTTGACGCCACCCTGCGGCCTCTCTGCCCCCGTGCTATCCTGTGACGACCAATATGACTTGGTATTGGTCGCGGCGCCAAATGTGACGTTCTAAGCCTTGGCTGATTCGGATGGGAATCTGGTTAGATTCGGTATCAGCCTTGTCGTTCCCAGCTCGCCTCCAACGTCTGGTTACCGAAGTAACTGCTTTAATTTCTAGTCTAACCTACCCACATTGACATTTGATCTTAGGTAGACGAAATCAATCAATCGCCGGGCCGTAATGCAAGCCGAATTCGAGCAAAGGTGACATCGCACAAGTATATGAAAAAGAAAATAAAGTAACAACTCGAAAAGCTCAAATGTGTTAAAAAAAAGAATAACAAATATTTTTATATCTGGTTGCTGAATACAGGACTGCATCTTTCTCCCGAACCGCTTCTATGGATACGTGACACTTTGTGTTTGTTAGGCGAGTCTTAATATCTTAAGTTGTTTTTCGATAACTGTTTTTTTTTCTTCAGGTGATACTCGTAAAACTTGTTTTGGTGGTGTGAGTCTAAGTCGTTCTTCAAAAATAAATTGTTCTTGGTTAGAAGTCGAAGTCGGAATGCGTGGGATCTTTCAGACAGCTTCCTGCGAGGCTGGTCTGCGAGCTCACAGCTCAACTCTGCTCTGTCACTCTGTCTGCGTCTGCTCGGAACTGCGTCTCTCCAACTACCGCTGTCTACTTAGTTTATATGGACGCCGACCAAAACCGGGTGTGGCCCTCTCGTGGTTTGGGTTCCTCGAGAATTCTAAATCCACAATAAGGATTTTCTTTGTTTTCGGATAGGAAAATTTATCACTTTCCATTTTTAGAAGTCCATTACTTTCTGCTTTAGAGGGGTTCTTAAGGGAATCGTCCTCCCAAATTCTTCCTTTCTCATATTGGTATCTCACACCAATCCCCTCAGAGGGCGTCAACAGGTTTCCCTTCTTTCTCATAGTGATATCTCACACCAATCCCCTCAGAGGCATCACAGGCCTCCCCTCCTTCTCATATGTTTACCTTCGCCCACCGCTCACGCCTCCACTCAGCCAATGACGCTCGGCAGCGCGGGTGTTTACAATTATCGCTCATAGGAAAAAAAAATTATCTTCCTTTTTTCTTTTCTTTCTTTTCCCCGACACTAGAACACCTACGACTCGTAGTGTGGTCCTTAATCTCTATCTTAACCGAATGTCATCTGGAATTTATCAACGAGATTTTCGTTAAATGATTATAGTCAGAATGGTCAAGTGAATCTCTTTGTAACTTCAACGCCTTCGTAATCCTATCGTCAACAATCTGTCCCGGTAACAAACTTTTATCATGCCAAGGTCTGAACATAAAACAGGTGTCTTTTTCCATAACCAAAATGACACCGCCAAAAGATAGTTAATGGTTTATTCCTTCCCTTTCTCTTTTCACTTCCCTTTTTTTTTTCTTTGGAGGTGGTCTAAACTGATCTTTTTTCTCGGTCGCATCATTGACCTGATTACCATTATCTTCCAGCATTTCGCCCTGTAGACCACTTGACCAATCTGAAATTTTCATTATTGCCATGGGCAGATTGCTATCTTTTATTCGCCGCGTCATAGCATAAATTAATTCCGACAGATCCGAGATCTTACGACTTGCTTATCTTTCGCGAAAAAATACCTTTTTTTCGCAAATGAAAATAAAATCTTTACCACTTTCTTTGTTAAAAAAAATAACATCGCTCAGTATGTCTTTCGTAATAGCTTCTTCTCGCCTCAAATATTTCTCGCTTTTAATTTTCACGCGATCGCTAAATAGTGTCACATTATGATTATTATATATTTATTAATAATATAGACACACATGCAAATGTACACATACACACACACAAATCTCTCTCTCTCTCTCTCTCTCTCTCTCTATATATATATATATATATATATATATATATATATATGGCACCTCCGAAAGATAGTTAATGATTTATTCCTTCCCTTTCTCTTTTTATTTCTTTGGGGGTGGTCTAAACTGATCTTTTTTCTCAGTCGCATCATTGACCTGGTTGCCATTATCTTCCAGCATTTTCGCCCTCTCTCTCTCTCTATATATATATATATATATATATATATATATAGAGAGAGAGAGAGAGATAAAAATAAAAGGAAAACTTCACCATTTCATCCCCTGACGGATATTGTCAGGGTAAAAGTAAAATAACGAAATTTAAGATTTCAGCGTTCAAGACATTAATTTAAAACAGGACTAAATACAAAAGTAGACCAATTAATATTTATTTATTATGCACTGTTACATTATGAAACGGTAAAAAAACATGATGTACAGTTTTGTAGTGGCTATGTACATGTTCTAACGTAACAGTGAATTATATATATATATATATATATATATATATATATATATATATATATATATATATATTAGTTTCTTACTACTCTAAACGTTATTTTAGTCGTTATCCATGTGTAGAAAAATTGTTGTTTTTTTCGTTTTGGAATATTTCTTGTTTTTAATGGTCCGCGAACTCGAGAAACCTAATAAATGCAACGTGCTTTCCAAAAACCCTTCCAGAGGAAACACATTAAGTTCACTTTAATAATTCTCTCAGTAAACCTAATCCATACCCTTTTAAAAGAAACAAGAAGTCTTATCAAACATGGGTATCCACTAAAACTATTCATGTTTAGAGTAATAATGTTAGAATAAAAATGAAAATTCGTTAAAAAATAACGTATATATTTAGTATTTAGTATGTAGTATATATATATTTGGTTGTAATAGTTATATACAACAAAAGTCTATTTAATTTGTACTTTTTTGTTAATTCATCTATTTTCAACTCCAAAATATTCTGAATGTTCTTAAAGCTGTGTTCGTATTATCAGGAATTCTTTGCCCGTTCTCCTGAAATGGTAATCATGAATGTTGTAGAGTATAACCAAGTGCGAATGTTATTAGAAATGTTTTAAAAGAACCGCTTGTTGTTGATGTCTGGCCCGACAATTTGATAGACAGCCAATCTACAAAAGACAAGAACGAATGGAAACAATAATTCAAGAAACATTTGTATAGCAATAAGCAAATGGCACAAACCATTTCTATAAGTGTGGTAAAAAGATATAAATCACTACTGCATTAAGTTAAAACATTTCGACAATTTAATTATTTTCATCGATGTTCTCCAGTGACCATGAGCAGAAGAATACGTCTACGAACATTTCCCAACTCGAACCACTTCTGAAAATCAACCCACCTGTCCAAATTATCCTGCCCCATTTTCCAAACCTTTTGTCGAAGATGAAATACTTTGTATCTGTTTTCTCTTTATTTTAGATGGAAGAAGCCGTTCGGTTCTAGAGATTCTAACCTTGCGGCAAAACTTTTCGTATTGATTAAAATAGGTTGGGTCGGCGTAATAACGATACCTGTGTGAGAGTAGTTGCGAAGACTGATGTATTTTTGCCCATGTTCCGTATGTACAGGGAGCGATGTGTAAATTTCCGCCATGTTATATACTTAATTTCGCGCAGGCGCGTTGTTTTTAATTTCGTCGACTGCAGAGTTTTGTAGGGTCAGTTGTAAGAAAAAGACGCAATTCACTCCGCCAGAAATTTGAAAACGGTATGCAGGACGAACATTTAACAGTGTTTGGGTGTCAATCTGAGGACAATGCAGAGGATGCTGTGTCTGCAAAATATGTACTGTGAGTGATGAAAAACATATATATATATATATATATATATATATATATATATATATATATGTGTGTGTGTATGAAAAGTTTTCCGATTTAACCAGTAGAGAAGACAATATTTATGAATAAAAGGACAATAGGAAAACTAGTAATTGCTGTCGCGTTTCGTCCAATGTGGACATTATCAAAGCAAAATACGAAACGCGTCAGCAATTACTAGTTTTCCTATTGTCATTTTTATTCATATATATATATATATATATATATATTATGTATTTATGTATATAGATGTATATATATATATATATATATATATATATATATATATAATTTGTATGTATGTATATATATATATTTATATATATATATATATATATATATATTTATATATATATATAATTTGTATATATATATATATATATATATATATATGCATTTGTGTATGTATATACATGGTGCGATGGTTAATTTGTCGCTATACTATATTTTCATTTCGCGCGTGCTTGTTGTTTGTTTTGATTTTTCGACTGCAGAGTATGGTAAGGTCAATTGGTTACTGTCTGTGAAAGAAAGAACATCATGACGTAATTCACTTCTGCAGAAATTTTGAAACGGCATGCTATACTGTTTGATATTCGCGCCGGAAATTCCAATACGAAAATGTCAGAATGTCTGCGGGCCAATGATAGTGCAACGATTCGGAAAAATAGTTGGATGAGTCTACTGTTGACTACGAAGTTATTTGAAGTGATCACTAGTGATGGCGACCTAATGCCTCCATTCATCTTCCCACAGGGCCTCAGTCTCAACAGGGAGCCCTACATCAAGTGCCTCGATGCGGTAGTGCTACCCTGAGTTAAGAGGGTGGTAGTTGGATGAGCCTATATCTGGCAACAAGGACTCTGCATCATGCCACACATGCGCTAGAATCCAGTCTGTCAGACAATTTCTGCGATCACGTCATCAATTAAATCTGACCACTTAATTCACCAGACTGAACCCACCTTGATTATTATATGTGGGGCGAAGTTGAGTGAGAGATCAACAAAAACCTTGTAACACCAAAGATAAACTGCTGGCAAGGATTATTGCAGCATTTACCAAATTAAACAGGGAGTCCGCCAAGAAGAGATGCAGGAGATTCCGAAGTCGTCTGGAGACTGTAGTTGAAGCCAATGGCGATTTTATTGAATAAATTTACTCTTTAGTAGTTCAAGATACTTTTGTGTAATTTTGGTAAATATATCTGCTAAAATGAGATGTTAGTGTCATTTTCCTTTTTGCGTAATTTAGACGACAATTTATCTATGGAACCCTGTATATTCATGTCTATGGATAAACCACGTTAAAAACTATCTTCTGTAACAACCTTCCTTAGTCGGGGATCAGTTGAATAATCATCCACATTCCCAAATATAAGAGTTCAGGTTAAGAGTTTTTTGTATTTTTTTTTTATTACTGATGTTTCACCTAATAAAATGTTCAATCGTCACTCAAGGTTGACGGTTGCCGAGTGGGATTGTAAGGGAAGGGACGTAAGAAACTATTATGAGGAAGAAAGGAATATATATATATATATATATATATATATATATATTGGTTGTTGATGACCCCTAATGAGAAAAATATTGTATTGGTGTGGAAAGCATTCTCTGGGGAGTTTGTTCTGAGTGGAACTTCCTTTTTAGCATTCCAACACAAGTGGATACTTTTCCAGCGTAAACATGACATGAAGGGTCCCATTTCTTAAGGTGGAAGCTGGCGAACCAAAGGAATATAACTCGTCCGAATATCCGCGATAGTATTAACGATATAGTAATGAAAGGCTGTCTACGTTTCGTCTGTGGGTAAGGGTTGCAGAGTAGAAAATACACAAACGCTTAAGTGCTTCTTAGATACGTCGTGGCTAGATAGTGAGGACTAAACAGCACCAGTCGAATGATGGTAGGAATTGTCCATTCTTGGTCTGATCTAGCTCTTGTAAATTTCGGTATTTTCTAGGGCATTCTTACGGCCTATTTTGCAGTGGCACTAACATATGCGTTCCAAGCTTAATTAGAAGCCAAATATTTTAAATTTGTAAACATTTCTTATTTGTTCCTTATCCTATCATACACCCCCATATATATATATATATATATATATATATATATATATATATATATATATATATATATATATATGTGTGTATATATCACGTGAAATTACCATCGAAAGGTGCTGCATTCTTCTGTGCCCTGGTAGTACCGGAGAGGTATAACTACGTGATAATAAAATCTGAGGTGTGTTGTTCATTGGGTTCGCGGCAAATATTTTCACCAACTCATTATTGTCAGCACTGCCAATAAGTGTGGCTGGTTCTACACAAGCCTTCACCACTCTAAACAAATCTTTTGTGTGGATTGTCTGCAGTTTAATTCTATCTTCCTTCTTTTCTATTCCACCTGATCAACAAGACCATTGTCGAGAGAGTTAAGGTGACGGTGACAGGATTAAAAAACTGAACTGAAACACATTCATAACTTGAAAACGACGGGAGAGTCCATCATAGATAATATAAATTATCTTACATTTTTCGCATCCACTATATTTAACAATAAAATAAATTCTGGTATTTTTTATTTTTTGTGTTGCCTTTTTACTGGCTATGCAGAGCCTATTTGTATATTTCCTCTCAGGCAACGTTCATTTATATAATTCTTGCGCGTTTGTGTATCACAATTCCAGTTCTAAATTGTGTGCGAGAGTGTCTATGCGTATCATGTGGACATTTTTATTTATTTCTGAGACTGATCGTATGTCGATTGGGGAATGCTTTGTCTGATAAAACAGACAACGCAAAAATAGAAAATATCAGAATTTTAAATTCTCCTCTGTATTACATCTACTGTTGAAGCTTAAAGAAAAGCAAAACATGTCAAGTTTATAAACGTTTCTTATTTGTTCGTTACATATATATATATATATATATATATATATATATATATATATATATATATATATATATATATATATATATATATATATATAACTCTATATATATAACTATATATATATATATATATATATATAAGAATATTTCAAACGCACCTCGTCCGCATCCGACAAAGTAGGATGCGCCAATCCAGTTGTATTTTTCAATAAATTTTCTCGCTTTTTTGTTGCAAAATTTCTCAGCTGCATTTCTGAAGCAGTCAACATATCGTAACGCGAGGCTGAAAAGAAAAAAATGTAAATGATTTATAAATTAAGTCAATTACTGCGATTGGAACATAGCATTTTACATAACATCTTTTTTCCTTAGCTGCACTGCACTAAAGAATTGTATGAACAGAAGAGAAACTCTATAAGATAATTTAGTTGTAGACAGTAGAAGTAAACACCCAAGATGTCATTACTCTTCTATTGTTCTCAATCCTTAGTAATTTTTCTGTTTTCTAATTCCTCCACAAACAACAACACCTTTTATCTTAGTGGCTTTACTGCATTGCGGGGGTGAATTCGATTAAAATACACGCACATTCATATATATATATATATATATATATATATATATATATATATATATATATAAATTAACATTCCTATGTTTAACATTCTTTTTACAGATACAAATATTTAAGTATATGCTCTGTTTATTAAACAACATTTACCGGCCTGAATGTCCGAGAAATTTTCATAGAAAATATTCGTCCTCCGAAAATTTCTCGGACATTCAGGCCGGTAAATGTTGTTTAATACTGTTTATTATGAACAGAGAATTTACTTAAATATTTGTATCTATTAAAAGAATGCATAAACATAAAAATGTCTTAGGATACAGGTTTCGAATCCTGTCGGAGGATAAATATATTCTATGAAAATTTCTCGGACATTCAGGCCGGTAAATGTTGTTTAATACTGTTTATTATAAACAGAGCATTTACTTAAATATTTGTATCTATTAAAAGAATGTATAAACATAAAAATGTCTTAGGATACAGGTTTTGTCGGAGGACGAATATTTTCTGTGTCCACATTCATAAATGTTGTTTAATACTGTTTATAAATATAAATATTTATATGTTTAAAAAAGAATGTATAAACATAAAAATGTCTTAAAATGATTGCCGGACTTTGTCCATTTCATAATGTGTATATATATAAATATATATGTTTGTGTGTGTGTGCGTGTGCGTGTGCGCGAGTGTGTTTGTGCGTGCGTGCGTGCGCTCGAATCTGTGCCAATTTTCAAAATATATCTGTAAAAGTATAATGTGAATAATGACAAACGGAAAACTTATCTTAGACGACGCGTTTCGTCCTGTCAGGGATGTTAACAAAGCGAATGTAAGGATATTATCAAAGTGAATACAAGGATTTTAATTTGTGCAAGATTATATGCAAGAGCCAAAATTTAATTGGCTTTTCAAAATTTTTGAATTTAAGATAGCTCATAAATAGTCATCAGGTTAGCCGAAAACTCAAGGCAAGCTATATAGGATGACAAGTGACAATTTAATGTCTAATAAACAAAAGGGAATATGAGATCTTGAAAAAAAAAAAGGTTTAATGTCAATTAGAAGTTAAATTATTTTAGTTTGTTATTTATTTACGATTTCTATATTTTAAATAACAGTTTCGTTTTAATTTAATTTCTTTTAACATTTTTGTAGTCATGTATGTTGGTTTGGGAAAAAAAGGTAATTATTTCAGAAATAGAGATATCTGAAGAGATATCTGAGCGCGTATTTATATTTTGGTAAGATTCGATAGGATCACTCTCAAGATTTTTCCGTTTAAGTTACATTATCTTTCAATCAAATGTGGCAGTTTTTAAATCAAAACTATGGCTATTTTTTTTTTATGTATGACTATTGCATTTGATAAATCTGAGTGCATAAAATCCCTTTTATCTTCATAGATACGTTTGTTTAAATTCTTGCAAGTTTCCCCAGTGTATTGTGAGGAGGAGTTCTAGCAAAAATTTCTTGTTTCTTATAACAAGGAAATTTTGTTGATTTATATCTTTTTAAAATTCAAATAAAATTCTCACTTGAACGATTATAACATGAACTCTAGCGTCGCGCCATCGCAGACTCCAAAACATATATTCAACTGTTAATAAATAATAAAAAAAACATTTTTCTGTCTACACATATTTCGTCCTAGTGTTTGCCTCTGCATGAAATATCGTTTTTAAATCTGCTAGTACATTCGTCTGTACATTCAGCTGTCCTCGGGCATGGAAATTATATTGTTTTTAGTAAAATCCAAGTAATAGCAGACACGAAAAATTAAAAGCGAAGCGAAATATGTTTATTTAGAAATGTGTTATTGTTAACGGATAAGAACTTATGAAAATTTACTAATCTACTTTTTGTATGAATGATTCATGTAATATCTAGCTTCATATATATATATATATATATATATATATATATATATATATATATATATATATATATATATATATATATGTCAAAAAGATAAATAAAAAAAAAACAAATGAAAACTACATTTTCTCCATCAAGACATTCATTTCTGTAGTTTACTGCTACCAGCAAGCAGAAATATTTCTCCTCCCGATGATGGCCATTTTTGGGCCGAAACTAGTCGAGGAATCTAAATGAAATAATAATAAAAAAAAACGAAAGAATATTAATCTACAACCCAGTGTGTCTAAAGATTTTAAATTTTTAATATTTTTTTTATTGTTATATATATATATATATATATATATATATATATATATTAAGAATTAATGGATTTATTTTTAATACGAATTTTTATCACTTCAGACGTTATTATACCGGACAATATTTATTTATTTATTTATTTATTTATTTATTATTATTATTATTATTGTTATTATTATTATTATTTTCTCGAATGCACACTGTTAGTGTGCGTGTATGTGTGTGTGTCTTTGTGTGTGTGATGAAAATCATGCACAGTTGTAATTTACAAAAAATTAAACAAAGAATTACTTCAGACTTCTAGAGAACCAGTAAATTTGATGTCTGTTTTTTCCCTCTATTTGTATAATATCGAACCAGGATATATACACTAATACATCGAGTGTGCACAAAAAAAAAAAAAAAAAAATGAAATTCTGGTCAATACTCATCGATGTCAGACCTTACGAACTTATATTTTTAGTGTTGATTTAATAAATGTTTCTTTTGCAGACATGAAAAAAACTTCGTCTATAAATCGGTTAAAGGTTGATTCATGCATCAGCAGACACTGAAAGAAAATAAATCCGTACAAAGATATCTACAAAGTCATTTATTAAGTTTATTTTCCTTAGTCGTACACGTTCGTTGTGGGAAAGAATAGATTTTCTTTCATTGTCCGGAATTATTAACTCTTTTGAAATAAACAACCTTTCAATACAGTTTTTTTTTTTACAGAAAGGTTCAACCTGTACAAAGCCAGGGGCTACACGAGGTAGATTGTTACGTTAAACGTTACACTATATGAATAGAAGGTAAAGATAACGGTTAACACTAGACTTGAACAGGTTAAGATTGTAGTGATCGGGAAACATCCTCTAGGAAGTCTGTTCCATAGGGCAGTTTGAAGAGGCTGTTTGAGTGGAACGTACTTGTCGCCGATGGAATAAAGAAAGAATTTGTGTGCTTTACCACTATGTAAGTGTCATGGCGAGTCCTAGCTGTGGAAGACAAGCCTGGTGGAACCAGAAGATGCAGTTCATCCGACCTGTTTCGATGGTCAGAGACAAGAGAGACTTGGAGACGTCTTGGAACTCTATCAAAACTAGAAGATCAGGTCTAGACAGCTCCTGCTCAAATATTGCAAGAGTACTCCATTTTTGGACTAATCTGTCTCTTATAAAACATAGGGGATAATATGTGAAGTCAGATACTTACTGGAGCGGAACAGGGAGAGCATCATTATACCTGCATCTTTTTGCGATGAATCGTATATAGGAGTCCTAGGTATCATTTCGTTTGGTTTTGAATTCAATATACGCGTTGGTTATGGAAGACCTTACAAGACAAAAACTGATACCATTGTATCTCAAATATATTGTCCAATATTGTCCTATCGATATTTGTGTTCATTCGGTGTTAAAACTGAACAACTAGGATTAAAATGTTCAATAGTCGCAACATATTGATCATACAATCTACATATTAAGTTTGCAATATTTTTTATTAGCTTATCTGGTAATTCCTGGTGAGTAGGCACTGATCCTGTGCAGCCGTTATAAACGCCCCCGTCTCTACTTTTAGACTTGCACTCTTCAGGCATTGATGATTTTTATGTTTATCTAAATTCATGCTTGTGGCATAGTGTTTCCTTTGCTTTCTGAATCTCACCAGTCGATTTTTCTGGTTTGCGCTAATTTTTGATATTATTAGCCTTGCGAGTCGATACCTGAAAACGATACCGCGAGTTGACTCAATTCTTCTTAGTGAAACTGGAAGCCGCTGATACACGTGCTACATCGAATTCATAAGTTATTATGTTCGAGGTTTTGAGACTACTGGACTTGCTCCAACGTGAGCGTTCTCTCAGAGAAGCTGTAACAAAGTATAAGGCTTAATTCGGCTCTGTGGGTGCTGAATAAATAAAAATGTGCCTGAGCAGGTGTCTGCAACAGCGATTAGCTAGCTGGCCAACGAGACGGTGCACTCGGAAAAGAGTAGCCTTCCATACACCGAAATCGTTGCTTCTGACTATGCAAGACTGTTTGTACTCAGGTTTGCATTATTATTATTATTATTATTATTATTATTATTTCCTTTGATTTTTGGAGAATACTCATTTCATTCCGGGTTTCGTCCAGAGACCTAAGGTCAGAAATAGCATCATGACATGTTCCAATGAGCAATTAAAAAAAAACAAGCACACATATGTTACATAGATAATGCCCTTCGTAAGGTGTGGGCTCTACGCGTGAGAACGATGATATTTTTAAGGCATGTTCTACCAGGAATCCCTTAAATGGGACTATTGGAATCTTTTCCATTAAATCCAAGGGCTCCAGCTACAACAGGGATTGTTGA
Source organism: Acanthosepion pharaonis (assembly GCA_903632075.3). Taxonomy (NCBI): domain Eukaryota; kingdom Metazoa; phylum Mollusca; class Cephalopoda; order Sepiida; family Sepiidae; genus Acanthosepion; species Acanthosepion pharaonis. The sequence goes on from CAHIKZ030004400.1 coordinate 985,688, forward strand.
TGTTCTCATGTGCCACATTTTTGAGATTTCGATTGTATTTTTGATAGCTTTTTGAAGATCTTCAAAGATACATTGCAGTCTGCAGGGTCTGCCATATCAATAAGGAGGCAGTTCTCTTGTATGCGGTCTCTAATAACGATGTCTGGGCAATTGGCTTTGATTGTTCTGTGTGTATTGTGTAGTCCCATAAAATTGTTACAGGTCCTATCTCCATAACCGGGTCTAGGTGGTGTTCATACCAATTTCTTTCAGATTCCTTTCCGTAAAAGTTTCTGATTTTCCAGTGCAGACTTTGGCCTACTCTGTCATGTCGTGTTTTATATTCAGTGGGTGCCAATACCGTGCAACCTGATACAAGATGATCAATTGTTTCTGAATATTTATCACAATAATCTGCATTTTGGGCTAGACCAAATTTTTAGCATGTGTGTTTGATAATTTATAGTTCAGAAGCATTGGTTCTGTATTGCAAAGATAATACCTTTGGTTTCAGCTTTTAACCCTGCACTAAGTAGCCACTGATGGATACGGAGTTTGTCTACATCGGCTTGTTTGGTACGGACAGAGTATTGACTGTGAAGCGGTTTATTTGCCATTGTTTCTGTATCTGGTCGGTTGCATTTGCTTTTTTAAGTATTTTGCAGCTTCAGTCGTTGTATTGTGCATTACTTATATTTTTACTCCCATTTGAAACTCCATATTATTATTATTATTATTATTATTATTATTATTATTATTGTTATTCATTTGCTTGCTGGTGTATAGTCATTTCTTTCCTTATCCCAACAAGAGACCTAAGGTCAGGAATGACATTTTCCAGTGAGCAGTTTTGGAAAAAAAATATTATTATAAATAATAATAATAATAATAATAATAATAATAATAATAATAGCTGTTGTCGCTTTATTTGTTGTTTAGTAGAGCAAATTGAGCTCTCTCTGCTTTTGTTGACAACCAGTATAGGAGAAGGATATATCTGAATTAAAATGCGGATTGACATGAAATTAGCACGTGCGTCCCGTAAAAATATATGTAAATGGATGGAGGAACGGGACAAGGAGTAATAGTGAAAAGTCACTGAGAGCTGCATTGAATAGTAAGTTCTGGAAAGGCATTATCGCCCACTTCCTGGAGGGAGAGAGCACATAGGAGAAGAAGAGGAAAGAAATCAACATGAAATAAAAAATGACCTAATACTTACGCACAACGTTCGTCCTCTGAAAGCCTTTCATGATAAAACCTCCCCATTGCGTAACAAGATTTGTACCTAAGCTGATAAGAGTGGTCGTTTAGGCAAGTTGTTGCATCCCGAAAAGCTACACAAAGTAAAAGAAAATAACTTACAAATAAAACAAAACAAAACAAAACACAGAGTAAAAAAATATAGTCTACTATCTCTATACTAAATAATCATAGTTAATTGATTATAATATTTTTAAAGCAGTTCCCATTTGTGGACTTGCACTCGTCAGCCCTAGAATAGTTTTGTGTTTATCTAAATTCATACGCGTTGTCGCGTGTTTAGAACGTTCACTTTCAGATCATGATACACAGGTTCGAATCTCAACATGGTCAATTTGTCCAGGAGGCCACATTTTCTATATTATCAGATTTGGGCGTCGATCCCAAATATGTTTGAAAATCATACCGCGGCTTGACTCAATCCTTGTTATCAAGGCGATAAAGCAACTATGCCGCCACGTGTGACTAAGTATAAAAAAATATGAGAAAACTTAAAAAGAATAATAATGATAGAGGACAGTAAAACAACACGTATTTAAGAGAGTGAAGATGATGATTGCCAATGCATTCAAATATTTGGAGATCAAAGTTAACTGGAAAGGATGAGACTGGATGAGAGCCACACAAGCGATACGTACGGGAGAAGAAACTGTTAGCATAGAACTTGCGGTTAAGTCTCACAATTTCAACTACAAAATGATGCGACCTGCCAATCTAGTATTTCGCTTAAATTCATAAAGTCGAGATATCACAGAAAGACGCTCATAAGAACAATAATCATGAAAACATTTATATAAAAAAAAAAGGCATAGGGAAGCTACGTTATAGCGATGTAAAAGTGACTGAAGCTGAGATGCCATGTCAGGACTGATAACATTACAGATTCTTCAATGGAATTTATCAAGAATCTTTAAATACATAATAGAAAAAATAAACCAGATGTGACAGCAATATTCAATGGATGAACGAGTAGTAGACTTATAAATTCGTAAAATATATTCTGGCGATAAAAATTGTCAAACACAGTGAACCAACTTTCTTGGCAGCATACCTAACAACTGACTCAATATATTTGTTCCATTTCATGTCAGTGGAAATCTTTAGATCGAGAAGTTTCAAAGTGTGACTTTCCTGGAGGTTAGCATCAGCCATGATGACGGAAGGCGAACAATGTTCTCACAGACGTTTTAAAGTGAGCAGTTTCGTTTAAAAGAGCTTGAAAATGAATAAAATAAACAAATACACAAAGGAGACATCTTAGAGGGATCACTCAGTAAAGATCGTATTTTAAAACAACAACTAACTTGTTAAGAGAGGAAGTGTAAGTTGCTTAGTTGGTACCCGAGTGAAAATTTATATCGGCGTTAAAACCCCGAACCCATCACTTGCGTTCATTTTCACACAGATGCTCTTTGGAAATTGATTTGTTTCTCTCCCCTCCTTTTCTGGGTTTGTTCCCAAATCTGTCCTCTGAATGAAAATCTGTGGAGAAGTAAACATCAAACCCCTCCACTATCTTTCCCAATAAGTCCTTATTCCTGGGATGACGATAAACAACATCCGACAGCAAGGATTCTGATTAGAAGACTGGAAGTCTTGAGGAACACGGAACCACCTTTTAATTGTTGTTGTTCCCAGGTCCACCCTAACCCGGGATGTTAGCACCTGCTAGGCTCCAAGCTATGGATAAATAGTGAACCAACACCCAAACAAAACAAACACTATAAAATTATAAAAATACGTTTTTTATAGTAAAAATACCAACAGTAATCAAATACTAGCAAATTGTAGCGACTTCAAACCAAATCAAAATTTAATTTCGACATTAAATGACCTATAAGCAGTTGATACGCCGTTAAACAGACAATCGATCAATCCAAGAATCCTGTCACTTTCCCATATATTAAGAAAAAGAAATCATTGGAGAGTGGAGAGTCATGATCACTAAAGAAAAAAAGCACAGTTTCGCTTAAACAACAAAGCTCATAATAGCGTTTTTGGTATATCAATAAAACACAACTGTAATAAAATAGATGGACGTGTTAATAAGTTTGAGCATAATTCGAAATTTCATTTCTGAGTGCTCCATATTTTTAGCCTCGTGTCAGACTATGCTGCTGTTTAGTAAACAAAGACGCTGACTAAAACAAATACCTTCCTCTGCGTTTGCCAACGGTTAAGGGACTAGTATTGTTCCTAAATGAAATCACACTGGGTTATTATGTGATCATTACTCATTTCTTCCAAATACAAGTACCGGCACGATTACTTAATACATTTGCTGCCGTCGCCATCGATTTGCATTCGGAGGAATCCTTAGAGACACTACCGATCAAACTTAAAGATTGCGAATAATGAATGTGTTTCCCAAGAGCATTTGTGCGAAAGTAAAAGTAACTGATAAGGCATTTCGTATCGTACGCTTATTTTTTAAATACTTTTCTCCGCGGCACGGTTATTTAATTACACGTTTATTAAACTTATATAAACATGCTAGGCGGAACATTTATTTGAGTTGAAAAATTACCCGACTGCGTAAGGCTCTTGTGTTTTCCTACTAAGTAAAGGGTCATATAAATCCGTGGAAGAAGCTGCAATGCCATTAGTCCTGACCTGGCATCTCGGCTTCGATCCCTTTCCCACCGCCGTAACGTAGCATTCCTGTGTCTTTTCTACAAATACTTTCATGGTAACTGTTCTGTTGAACTTTACTCTATGCTACCCAAACATTATAAACTTAAGCGCAGTACTAGATTAGTGGCAACATCTCATCATTTTGCAATTGAAACGGACAGATATAACCATTATGCTAGCATTGCTTTCTCTCGCACTTCTCGCTTGATGAATTCTCTTCCCTCTCCTGTTTCCCAGTAAAATTAGATCTTCATAAATTTAAATGCAATGTCGATCGTTATCTTCTGTCTTCTTAATCATTGTCCTTTCATTGTCCTCTCTCCTTAATAATACTTTTTGCAATGTCAATTGTTATTTACTGTTTATTTCTTTTTTATTGTCCTCGCTCATTAATAAGAAATTAGCCATTCACAATGAGCAACCCGCTTGTGTCTTAGTGGCTTTATTGCCTTGTTTGGAGTGAACTGATTTAAAAAAAATAATTTGAAAAAAAGAGAGTGGAAACAGCGGGTAATATACCTAAACCAGGTACTGTGAGGGATTTGTCAGTTCACTCTCTTCATCCGGAATAATGGATGAATTCACATAGGCGCTCTGCATTAGCAGTTGAATATTATTTCCTGGAATTTGGTTGGATAAGAAAACTATACAGATATACAGGGAAGATGGTTAGAATATGCGCATGTATGTGTTCGAAAGCCTGGCTTGTTTAAATTAGTCAAACACTTCCCAAGAACGACAACAATACCTTTTGTCATAATCAGTAACTTCTTGCGCCTTAGTGGCTTTATTGCCTTGCTTGAGATGAAATGATTAAAAAAATACTTTTGCCGACTTTACCTATAACAGAACCATAGTAAATAAGACGCAAATATATTTGAATAACGCGAAACATTATCCTGAGAACTGATCACCTGCGTATGGATTGAATAGACAAGTAGACAACAATGGAAAGTGACATACGATATTGATTCTACTTTTCAGTGGATTCATTTTACCAACACAGTGAGGCTATCCTGAGAGAACAACTTTAACTCATGTTTGAAGTTAATATTAGCGGACACAATCATAACAATATCAAGAACACCCGTGAAGCTGGGTTGATAACAGACATAGGAGGAAAACAACAGGAACTCCTCGTCAAAGTAGTAAATGAAAACGAGAAGAAGAGACTAACTATCAAGTGCAAGAAGACCGTGTAGATGATCGTTAACAAATAGGAGAACCCAAGAAGCTAGCTACGAACTGGAAATCTCAAAATCTAGCAACTACGGAAATTTAACTATCAAAGAATTATTATAGCAGACGACTGAAAATGTGACAGCGCAATCCAAAGTACCATTGGAATAGCGAAAACTGTCTTCGAAAAACTAAAAAAGCATTTGAAAAAGAAAAAAAAAACAGGAAAATTTTCTTTAAAAAAGTAACAAACGAGCAGTGACCAGCTTTGTAATATAAATCTTCCTATATAATAGTGTATACTGAACAATTTGCTCCCAGATGAAGAGAAGACATGAAGCAACAGAGATGTATTTCTACAGAAAGATACTGAGAATATGTGTACAATGAGGAATTTACAAGGGAAATAGAAACAAAAACACACTTGACCCTTACGGGACATATTGAATGCAAGTGAGTCAGAAGAAAAGAGCGAGCAGCGTACCTATATGCATTCTTTAAATGGATGACAGAACAGAAACTGAGAGAGATATTAATAGCGCATTACGTAATGTTAAAAAAGATAGGGATTTGTGGTGAGACCTGATCGTTCCCGCCCTGAAGCGACGTATCATACCCATGAAAAAGAATGATAAAAAAAGTCTTGTTTCACTGATTGCTTACCTTCTCTTCCTTCGTCACATAGAAAAGCGAGCTTCTCGTAAAGACTATTTGCAAAAGATGTGGAATGTCTGTCTTTGCATACAGTGTGAAGAGCATTTGTGCAGTATTTTAGCTCAAACCGGTGTCTATGAATACAAAAATATATACTTATTGCATTTCAAAACTTAATTGTATTAGATATTTCAAAACGGAAGTCTATATAAATATATACCAAAATATATTAAACAAAAGAGGAAGGTCAATGACAGGAAAAAAATATTCATTGTAATGTGGTGAATCGAAAAATATAAAAAAGGGAGAAATGCGATAGAAGAAACTGTTAGCATAGAACTTACGGTTACATCTAGCCATTTCAACTGCAAAATGATGAGACATTTCCGCCAATCCAGTAATGTACTTAAATTCATAAAGTCTTGGTACCGTAGAGGAAAGTCTATCAGAATAATTACCGTGAAAGAATTTATATAAAAGGCGAAGGAAGCTATATTATGGTGGTGGGAAAGTGAGTGAATACGAGATGCCAGATCAGAATCAATAAAATTGCAGATTCTTCTTTGGGTTTCATCAAGAATCTTTAAATCTGGAGAACCAGACTAGGTGTGGCAGCAATATTCAATGTATAGACATAAATTTGCTAGATAGAATCTGGAGAGAAAAATGTTTAGCAGGACATCCATAATAAGTCCTGACGTATTTTCTTTTATCTTTGAACAGAAAGGATATTTAAATGAACTCTTATTCTTCTTCTTCTTCTTCTTCTTCTTCTTCTTTGTACCGTATCTCTTTAGGGAGTTGGCGATCATGGCTCTCCATAATTTCCTGTCTTTTGTAGCTCTTAGTAAATTGTGTCTTTTCGCTATGTCTGCGAAACCCTTGTTCGGCCAGCCATATATAATCTCATTAGGCAGATTGCTGCTTCACTCTGACCCTTTTGCTTTCAATATATTTTGTCAGTGTCGAATTTTCTAACCCCCTTTTCCCCATTGTGCTCCCTAGAAGTTTCAACTGCCTCTTCCTGATGCCCATTATGTTTCCATTTTCTCTTAAACTTCGTCACATGTTCGGTCCAAGGAATTCTCATCTTCCTTCTGTGGAACCACAATTCTCATGTCTTTATCATTTGCAAGGATATTGTCCAGTATTAACTGTCATATAGGAGGAACGATGTTATATAACACTTAAGTACCATATTATGTTTCATTGTTTCTAACGAGATTTTCCTGCTTTTTGGAAGGACATTTTTGATCTCCCAATGCGCCTTCAGATTTCAGTATCGGATTTTCCCACCGCTGTTAAAAAAGCTTCTCATATATATATATATATATACAGTAGCGTCCAAAACTAAGGGACAGAATTTTAAAACTTAATATTTGTTAGAAATAACAACTGTGAAAAGCTGAAATTTTGACAACTGGTAGTCGTTATCCATAATAACATACTAAAATTTGAATCATTTGCAAAGGATAGAAAAAGAATTATAACAATTATTTATTTATTTTCAAATTTGGAACGTCCAAAAGTAAGGGACAAAATTGAGAAAAACAATGTAAACAGCAAAAAAACAATCAATATTTAGTAAATGAGTCCTTGCTCTCAATGACAGCTGCACATCGACTACAAGAACGAATCAGTTCTTGACAATCCCCGATACTAATTTTAGACCATTCTTCTTGAAGCTTCACCCACAAATCCTCCGTATTAGTGGGATTTCTTTCCATAACTTTCACTCCTAAGGTCTTCCAAACATTTTCTATTAGATTTAGGTCAGGACTTTGCGGTGGCCAATCCATAATTTCCAAATCTTGCTCGCTAAGGTAACTCATTACCACCTTTGCCTTGTGACATGGGGCATTATCTTGCATAAAGGCAGCCCTATCGAAACCTGAATTCTGTATGATTGGCACAACATGATCTTGAACAATGTTTTTATAGATCTGCGCGTTTACACGAGTTTGTAACCGGACAAGAGGCGTTGTACCTTGGCTAGAAAACATTCCAAATACCATGACGCTTCCGCCCCCAAACTTGAGATTTCTTAGTACACTTTGCACTTAATCTTTCACCAATACGTCTCTTTACATTGTTTTTTCCATCATTTCCAAATAAATTAAACTTGCTTTCATCACTGAAAAATACTTTTGCCCAATTTTCATATGTCCAAATTACATACCTGTTTGCAGACTCTAATCTCTTCTTCTTATTCTTCGAACTAACAAATGGTTTCTTCCCTGGGATTCGATTAAACAGCTGTATTTCTTGCAGTCGTCTACAAACAGTCTGTCTTGACACATTAACACATGAGGTACTATTCATAACCCTTTTAATTTCTGTGCAGGACTTAAAACGGTCCTTTAATGACATACGCTGCATTATTCGATCTTCTCTTGTCGAAGTTTTGCGGGGTCTGCCGGTTTTAAAAGCACTAACTATTTTGCCAGTATCATTGTAGGATTTAACCCTGCCTACAACACTCTTGGAACGTTTCACTTTCTCTGAAATCTCTCTAATGGTGTGCTTTTCCTTAGCTTGTCTCACAGAGTAATCAAGTTTTTGGCGTTTCGCCATGGTGCCGGCTGATGCAACGTTTACAAATGACTAAGTAAGACTTATTCTTTAGAAGAAATCAAAAAAATTGAATATAGCATACTGTTTACATTGTTTTTTCTCAATTTTGTCCCCTTACTTTTGGACGATCCTATTTTGAAAAAATAAATAAATAATTGTTATAATTCTTTTTCTATCCTTTGCAAATGATTCAAATTTTAGTATGTTATTATGGATGATAACGACTACCAGTTGTCAAAATTTCAGCTTTTCACAGTTGTTATTTCTAACAAATATTAGGTCTTAAAATTTTGTCCCTTAGTTTTTACGCTATATATATATATATATATATATATATATATATATATATATATATATATATATATTTGAATAAAAAACAGACCACTTTAAGGTTCCATGTAATAAATTATTTCACCACAGCCCTTTTAAGGGTTCTGGATCATCAGACTTTACTTCCAAAGGTTGAAAAAATCTTTTATTACATGGAACCTTAGAGTGGTCTGTTTTTTTATTCAAACATATTTGCTCTGAATTTACACTGAGCTCTCCGGATATCATCCTCTTTGGGTCTCTCATACGGATTACCTAGTTTTGCATAAACTATATATATATGTATGTATGTATGTGTGTGTGTGTGTGTGTGTGTGTGTGTGTGTGTGTGTGTGTGTGTGTGTGATAGCTGGCCACTGTATTTGAGGATACCCGTCTACAAGAGCGGATAGACAATCCCTGCTGCAGACGCCCGCTCTGGCGCAATTGTATTTGTTGTAGACCCAATGAGAGTCCATCCATCGTTTATACTGCAACCATACTGAGCAGACCTTAGTTCAGTTTCTGGGAATGGGCGTGCTATCTAGCGTGATCAACAATCTGAACAAGGCCAGTGTATATATCAAATTGAACAAATAATCATACATTTTACGTTACACAACAATGACGAATACACACATACACACACACACACACATATATATATTAAAATGTACGATCTATGCTGACTCTCTCTTCTCTTCCTTTATCGATATGGCCATAGAGGAGCGTTCGGTTAGCAAGGCCGAATTTACTGTATTTGCTAACCGAACGCTGCTTTGTGGCCAAATCGGTAAAGGCACGTCAGGCTAGATGACGGTTCCGTATAGGATACAGGTTCGATTCCTGTCGGAGGACGAATATTTTCTATGAAAATTTCTCGGACATTCAGGCCGGTAAATGTTGTTTAATACTGTTTATTATAAACAGACAATTTACTTAAATATTTGTATCTATAAAAAGAATGTATAACATAAAAATGTCTTAAATAATTGGCGGACTCTGTCCATTTTCATAATATATATATATATACATATATATATATATATATTGTGTGTGTGTGTGTGTGTGTGTATGTATGTATACACATATATAATTTCGCCTAAGTAAGTCACTATATGGCATAACTATGTATAATACAGCTTTTAGAGAATAGCAATGTGGAAAAAAGGTTTTGTGTAAGATGTTTCCTACATATCAATGTCAAACGATGACAGTCTGTTTCCTACTTGAACGCGAATTTTAGGGCTTTTATATTTACACATGCTTTATTTCTTATATAGTACACGTTTACACAATAAATATAACATACCGTAAAGTATATGTTAATCATTATTATGTAGAGTAATATCTCAAAATCTCGTATCAAAAATCAATTTTCCCCATTGATATTGATGGGAATATTTCCAATCTGATCCAGGGCCCGATAAATCTACCTTTATTTTTTTTTAAACTTACTTCTATTTTTGTATTGTTCAGGTCGTATCTCAAGGCCTAAAATCGGCCAATATTATATATATATATATATATATATATATATATATATATATATATATATATATATAATTTTTCTCCCTAGAATCGATACTTCAAATATACAAATCAACCATTCGCCCTTGCATGGAATATTGCTGCCATATATGGTTTGGTGCATCTTCCGTTAACCTCGGAGTTCTTGACAAGCTCCAGAGGCGGATATGTAATATAACTGGCCCTGATCTGGCATCTCGTCTACAGTTACTCTCTCACGGACGCGCCGTCACCTCTCTCTGTCTTTTTTACATGTACTTTCATGGTAATTGCTCCATTGAGCTACTTTCACTGGTTCCCAGACTTCATGAATTCGAGCGCCCTACAAGGCCGGCATCCCGCTCTCACCTTTTCACTGTAGAAACTTTTAAATGTAGCCGTCTCTTCTACTCCAATAGCTTCATACCTCCCACCGCTCGCCTATTCCTATTCCCTATTAATGTTTCCCTGAGAGTTGTAATCTCCAACTATTCAAATGTAATGCCAATCGACATCTCCAGTTACCTTGATCTATCCACAATCCCTCTCCTCATCCTTTTTTCTATCACTCCTATCTGCTCTCGCTCCAAATCTTCTGCAACCTCATGCATCCTAGTGGCTTCACGCCTTGCTCGGGGCGTAACGTTTAAAAAAAAAATTACAGGAAAATAGACTAAGCAAATCCAGAAGCTGTTATCACTCTTTCCAGTATTGATGGGTGTTTCCTTCGTAACATTTTATTTAAGGTAGTGTATAATCCATGTGCTAACCATTTTAGTTGTTGCTGCTATTGGTAGTCCTCAAGTGATGTTTCGTTTTTGATAGGGTTCTTTATCTGAGAATCTACAGCACCAGTTCAAAAGATTCAATGAAGGATGGTCTTGCCACGAGAAAACCTTCAGGTTTAATTCGCTCAAAGACTCTTTAACCATTGATCTTAGAAATAAGGTAAAGAGAGAAAAAAACAATGTTGCAATAAAAATGGTAACATCACCTTTTTAATAGTGTAGTTAATAACGAGCAGGATAAATTGACGGTTTCACGCACACACACACAAATAGATACACACAAGCACACACACAAGCACACAAGCACAAGCACACACACAAGCACACAAACACAAGCGCACACACAAGCACACAAACAGAAGCACACACACACAAGCACACATAAAAACACAAGCACACACACAAGCACACAGACAGACACAGAAAAGAGAATGTTGAGAAACAATATTTCGTTTTTGAGAAACAATAGCTTTTGGGATCAAATCCATACCCGACGGCTGTCTAGACAGCCATTAATCACGTCTCTTCCCACAGACGGCCAATATTAAACTTAATCATGTGTCTAAGACAGTATATTAAATTCATATAAATTGTTAAATTGACTTCTGGCCCACTATAGCCATTGGCGATATCGGTCTAGACGCACTCATTGAGACATGATAAAGTGAAGATGTCTCCTAACATCCCCTCTTTGTCGCTTTCTCTAACTCTGTCCGTCTCTCGTCTCTCTCTCGCTCTCGTCGCTCTCTCTCTCTCTCTCTCTCTATATATATATATATATATATATATATATATATATATTCAACACAGTCACTTGAAAAGACATATCATAAGGTATATATATGATAAGACATATGATAATATATAAGCAATTTCCAATCTGCTTGTCTGAATCATGTTCAAGATTCTTATATATATATATATATATATATATATACACATATATATATACATACATACGTATATATATATATATATATATATATATATATATATATTCCGATAAGTATTGGACATATTTTAAGATACAGGCATTTAGAATGTGCCCTATCATTATGGGACACAACATATATATATATATATATATATGTATATATATATATATATATATATATATATATATATATATATATATATATATATATATATATATATATATATATATGTTGTAAATATCTCCCATTGCCTTAACGTTTTTAATTTTTTTTTTTTTTTTCTGTAAAAAATGTATATGCTCTGTTAAAAAAAAATCATCGAGCTTTCTTTAGATCAGTTTTTAATAATTAATATTACTAGGATCCACCCGGATTGCATATGAACGGCTCGATTACCTGTAATATATATATATATATATATATATATATATATATATATATATATATATATATATATATATATATATGATATCCTGGTAAATTGAGAAAAAATGAGGTATAATTTTAATGTACGTAACATTTAATTTAATATACAGAGTAGCGCTAAATATTTATTTTAGGATATTAACAAAAGATTAAACACCCTGAAATTATATATATATATATATATATATATATATATATATATATATATATATATATATTATATATTACTAAACCTGATTGTTCATACTAACACTTCTACTTCTCTGTATATATTCCTGTTTGTAATATATCTGTGTTATTCCATACAGTTCTTATTTATTGGTTCTACCTTGTTCTATCACCGTGGTACAACGAAGCGGACCATAACATATACCTACAGTAATATTAAAGGATCAGTATCCGATATTATTTTGTATTACTATAAACCTTAATTTTAGTGGGTATACGTTTTTGAGTTGCTATCCTTGTTTTTCATTTTATTAAGAACTTTCCTCGATGGTACCGACACTTTATGAATTTAACCCATGTATCAGATTGGCAGCAAGGTTGAAATAGCTAGATGTAACCGTAGGTTCTATGGTAACAGTTTCTTCTCTGGCACTTCTCGCTTGCAGAACGCTCTTCTGGCTTCTCAGTCAAAACCAATCTTCAAAGATTTATATGCAATGTCAATCGTTATCTTCTGTTTTTTAATCCTTGTTCTTTTATTATACTCTCCCTTAATAGTGCATTCATTCTTTCTCATATAATTTAAAACCCTGTAATTCATTGCGTCTGAGTGGTTTTATTACCTTACTTGGGTTGAAACCATTGAAAATATAAACAGTGAAATTTAGGCCGGTTGTTATTACTTTCAATTTGATTACGATAATAGCGGGGATAGAAAATCAAACATGTGTAACCTCTAAATAATAAAATATTATTCGCTCTAATTTGCACTGAGCACTAATATATATATATATATATATATATATATATATATATATAATATATATATATATATATATATACATTTTACATAGAGTCAATCAGCAATACTAATGCGATTAATGGCGAAATCACTTCGCTAGTAGGACATAATGTATGCATTAAAATACTGTTAATCCATTGAATGTGATCCTCAGTTATAAAACTGTTGTCAGATGTTTCTAGTGTATAATTTTTTAAAGTTAAGCAAGTACTTTCGAAGACCATGTCTCCATCTTTAGGCTGTATTTTTTTTCCTTTAAAGTTAAAACTTGAAGAAATAATTGTTTTTAGACCGAAAAATGTTTTTTTTTAAGAATGTGCTATTTATTGACGGTTGTACAATCTCGGAACGGGCGAGTCGCAACGCTAAAGTTCAAAATTTCAAGTGAGAATTTTTATATTAATTTTGTAATATGGTAAATCCACGAATTCCTTTTTTTTACAAGTGTTTTTCAGTTAACATATATATATATATATATATATATATGGTTGACCGCTGATCAGTAAGTAGATGGTTGATCGCTTGTGAATAGCCGGTTCTGTAATCTTGGATGTGCGGTAGGTGCAATAGATAATAGATCGAAGTTGTTAATCGAATTGCCATGTTCTAATCGCAGTTGGTTTTGTTACATACACTTACGCATAAATACTCTTGGGAAAAGGTATGTATTCACCTCTTACTCCACTAAGCTACTGGTTAATTAGTAAAACTTGTATGACTAAATCATTCCGAATATATATATATATATATATATATATATATATATATATATATATATATATATATGTATTGAACAATAAAAATATTAAATAATTAGAATCTTCCGACACACTGGGTTGTAGATCAATATTGTTTCGTTTTTATTGTTATTATTTCATTTAGATTCCTCGACTAGTTCCGGCCAAAATGGCCATCATCAGGAGAGAAAATATTTCTGCTTGCTGGTAGCAGTGAACTACAGAAATGAATGTCTTGATGGAGAAAATGAACTTTTGTCTGGAGTTTTCATTTGTTTTTTTTTATTTTTTTTTAAATCTTTTTTACATGAATTTTTTAACATTCCTTGTGTTGGTCAAACAGTCTCTTTTAAGTTGTTATTTGAGATCAGAGCAGGAGGGATCCTTGCTGCGCTGAATTCCCCTGGTCAGTTTGACAGTTTTATTGGTTCCTGGAGAGGGGATGTGTCTCTATTAAGTGTGTGTGTCTGTGTGCGTGTTATTTGGTTCTTAGAAAGTGAGTGAGTATGATAAGTGTAAGCGTGTATATTACTGTGGGTGTGTATTATCATTTGGCTCTTTAGGGAGTGAGTGAGTATGATGTGTGTAAGTGTGTATGTTCGCGTGGGTGTCTGTATACGTGTGTGGCCTCAACACCTCCGTAAGCATGTCTGTCTTGTGTGGGTGAGAAATTTGAGTAGGTTTTGATTTGTAGGGTTATATATTAATACTATCTATATTGTCAAATTTATGGTTTAGCCATGCTGGATAGTGTTTTTTTAAACGTTGTATCCACTTATTTTCATGGAATTCTAAAATCTTTCTAATGTTATCTGCTCTGAACTTTTCTATTCCCTCAATTATAGTGAATTTGGCATGAGGTTTTGAAATCGTGTTTTTCTAGGCGGAAATGTTGTTCTACAGGTAATAATTTTTCATGGGGTGTCGATTTAATTCGCTTACGATAATTATTAATTCTGTAGTGAAAGGGCCATTCAGATTTTCGTACATATTGTTTCTGGCTTAGTGTGCATTCTAGGAGGTAAATTATGTTATGACTTCTACAGTTAGAATCGTGGTTGATTTTGAAAGTAGATTTAGTGACTGAGCTAGTGAATGAATTCCTGTGTCTAATGTGGTTGCAGCATAAACTTCTTTTTTTGTTATATATATATATATATATATATATATATATATATATATATATATATATATATATACAGTGTAGCCTAGATATAAGCGACCCGGATATAAGAGAAACGGGATATAAGAGAGATTTTCTCTGGTCCCAAATTAGAGCCAGTGTTAATGTAAACAAAATAGACCAAACCCGGATATAAGAGAAACCCTGATTCAAGAGACTTCTTCTCCGGTCCTGACAACTCTCTTATATCCGGTTACACTGTATATATATATATATATATATATGTGTGTGTGTGTGTGTGTATTTCAGATATGAATAGATATTATATATAAATATATATATATATATATATATATATATATATATATATATATATATATATATATATATATATATAGACAGATTGCCTGATTATCCAGGTGCCATATTTGCCAATTTTTGGTATGTAAGCATTTCGAGAGTATTTCCGATCTCCAATTCACAAACTGTTAGAATCTGGAAATAATAGAATTGCCATTTTTTTGCTTGGCATAACTTACAAAATGTTTACTTTCCGGAATAAGTTTTTCTCATATTATTTTCCATTTTATTTTCATCTTTTTAATTTTTTTACTCTTTGTCGATATATTTTGACATTATTCTTACGGTATTTGCTTAACTGTTTGTGAGAGGTTTATATGGTTGTCGTACGTGCGTCTCAGCATTCACTGTATAACTACAATAGAATTCATGGTAAAGACAACTTGAGATTCAATTTCGGTTGTCTTAAAAAGCGTTCAAATTTAATATTGCCTTTCAAAATATAATCTAACCTGAAGATACCTGACCAAAGTTTGAAATTTAATTTTCTAACTTAAATCTAATTTTATATTCATATTTATTAATCTCTGTACGATAGTGCAGAGTTTTGCTAAAATTATTTTAAATATTACTTTGCACTGTCTAACTATAAGTGTATTTTAAACACACACACACACACACACACACACACACACACACACACACACACATATATATATATATATATATATATATATATATATATATATATATATATAAAAGTAGCTCTGAATTTACATTGAGCTCTCAGGATTTCATCCTCCTTGGGACTACCCATACGGATTACCAAGTTTTCGTGGCTTAACTATATATATATATATATATATATATATATGTATATATATATATATATATTTGTGCATTATTCAAAGCGAGACATCTACAACCACATTTCTGTCCACATTCACAATATAAAAACTTACTGATCTTTACCACAGCTATACTACAACAAGAAAAACAATAAATTCAAGCTACAGATCTCAGAAGCAATTTATATTAAAAAATTAAAACCTGCACTGGATAGAATTAACTATGAATACTGCAGTAATGTTCTGAAATGCCTATAAAGGAACGGTTTTTCGCGCTTTAATGCGCGAATGTCATTATCATATAGAGAAAAAATTCCATAATTTTTAACGTGCTAATGAACCCCCAACATATTGTCAATCGTCTGCTTTTAATATCATAATGAAAAATTAAGGTAATGGATGGACGCAGAGCTTTGTATAAATAATTGTACCCCTGAATAACAGATAGTCTTGTACTACTTGCACTTGATATTGAAAGAAGATCGAAAGTACCTGGGAAATGAAAATAAAAGAAATTTATTTAGAAGTTATAACACATTTCTCTCATCCTTTAATAAATAGGACGTATCAGATAGATAGATAGATATAACTAAAGCTATCGCTATTAGAGAGACCCTTTATATCAATCATTTCTCTCCTACTCTCAACCTTACATCATTTAACAGTGGAAATGGAATGTTATGCAAAAAAAAAAAAATAGAATTATGCTCATGCGAAATGCAGCTGTGCGTAACACGGAATGTTATTCGTGATTATGAATAGATTTTGTTAAAAATTAGCAGACATAATGTCTGTAATTTATTCAATCATATATATATATATATATATATATATATATATATATATATATATAATTCATTAAATACGGTAGAAAAGAATATTTAATTGATTTTTTATTAAGTTTTTCCAGCATTCATACGTTTTTCCATTTTGTAGGAGCAAGGAAATACAAAATTTTCCATAATGTACATTGTCCCAAGCGCTTTCGGCCGCTCCTGTAGCAATTTTTAAGGGTGTTTTTCTCCGGTGTTGTTATTTTTAACTCATCTTTTGACTGTTATGTTGTAATTTATTTTTGTGTTGTTTTGAATTATAACATTTATTCCGAGCCTTCACATGTTGTGCGCGGCTCAAATTCGCGAGAGCCTTTGCCTATTTAAAAAAATAAAATAAAATAAAAGTCTATAATTATATATTATCACGCTATTAGAGAGACTCCGTATATCAAACAGTTCTCGCCTACTGTCAAACTTACATCATTTAACAGTGGAAATGGAATGTTATGCAAAAAAAAAAAATTGCATCTGTGCGCAACACGTGAATTCCCGGAAATCACGCTTTTTATTCAAAATAGCACAAAAATAAACAGTCACAACACGAGGAAAAATAACATCACAAGAGACAAAACAGCCTTGAAAATGACTACAGAAGTGCACAAAAGCGCTCAGGACAATTAAACCTATGGAAAATCTTTGTAATCCCTTACTCCTACAAAACGGAAAAACATAAGAATACTGCAAAAACTTAATAAAAAGTAATTAAGTATTCCTCGTCTGCTGCCGTATTTAATGAAAGTTGATTGAAAGAAAAGTTGCTTCCCACATATATATATATATATATATATATATATATATATATATATATATATATATATATATAAACTATTTACTTGCAAATTGCTTGGATACTTGTTTCATTC
Organism: Acanthosepion pharaonis; assembly: GCA_903632075.3. Lineage (NCBI taxonomy): Eukaryota > Metazoa > Mollusca > Cephalopoda > Sepiida > Sepiidae > Acanthosepion > Acanthosepion pharaonis. The sequence continues at coordinate 1,003,615 of CAHIKZ030004400.1, forward strand.
CATCCACTTTCCATTCGTAGCGTCTTGTGCCAATTCTCAGGAAATTTGTATGTACAACGAATGAATTCTTCTCGGCATCCGGTACTGGTAACTGTAAAAAGACATGTTTTTTTTTTCTTTTACTTATACAGGTATAGATTTTATTTCTTTTGCTAACATTTATAAACGGACTTAATATTTTTAAAGGAAAATATGAACAAATTTAGTCCTTCGGATACATGCACACATATATAAGTAGATAAGTATATTTAGAAAGATAGAATTTCTATATCTGTTAAAATTATCAATCGTCTTTTACAAACTGCGGATCAGCTTCCGCGAACTTTGCATTTTTTATGCAAAAATTATACGAAATCAATGGAGTTTCCCCGCTTTCGACACACACTGTTTATATTCAACGATTAGGAAAATAAAATAAGGAAAGAAAATCAAAAGTGTTTTGAGTAGCTGCTTTTTTTAAAAGTGTCTTTTATATTTTTTTTTTTTTAAATTGAACCGGATAAATGACAACGCAGGAGGTCCTATTAACAACGAGGAAGGGCATCAGCCACGCGTTCTCGTTCTTTAGGTGCACTGAAGAATACGAAGTTGGAGACTTTAACAAAACTATAAGAAAAGTAATCATACTTTAATTACAATAACTAAAGTCTGTAAAATTTTAAAAAATGAATAGAATAGCTAGTTAGATCGCTATCGCGCGAGATAGATAGATAGATAGATAGATAGATAGATAGATAGATAGAGTAAGAGACGGAGATAGATATATAGATAGATATTAAGAGACTGGAATAGATACATAGATCGATAATGAATAGATATTAAGAGATTGAGATAGATAGATAAATAGATAGATAGATAGATTGATATTAAGAGATAGAAATAGATACATAGAAAGATAATGAATATATACATTGATAGATAGATATATACACAGACAGATAGATAGATAGATAGATAGATAGATAGATAGATAGATACTGAGATATATAGATAGATAGATAGTGTTGAAACTTGAATAAAGCATGGAATAATAATAATACAACACAAAATGTACTTAAACAAAATGTATTGACACAAGAACGTGTACACAATATTTACAGATAGTTTGGTATATTCTTGGGAAGACCATTCCTGTAGAATGGGTTGACTTAGTCGCAGTCGGGCAGAGTCTCTGGATTGGATCTCTTCTTCCTCCCCCGTCTTCCGGGTACCAACAAAATTTATATGGTCGGTACTCCACTATGTAAATTAGGTGGATCGTACCACAACAGATAGATAGATAGATAGATAGATATTAAGAGACTGAAATAAATACATAGATCGATAATGAATAGATAGATAGATAGATAGATATTAAGAGACTGAGATAGATAGATAGATAGATAGATAGATTCATGTGTAATAACAAGAAACGATATGAGTGAAAGACATTTATTGATAAACGTAAAACAAGGTAGAAAATGATTTCACTTACCCATGGGATATAAAGACAGGAAACATAGGAACTGAAAACCTGACTTCATGTCGACAAGATTGATAATAATCTAAGCTATATTTCAATTTTATATATGATCATCGAAGAATAATCCAAAATATATCTGAAACAACGAATCATAAAACTTAATTAATGCATGACTTTCTGTGCGTGTATATCTCTACCCAATTATACACACCCTTTAACGTTGACATATCGTGTGGGTTTGTGTATCTATATGTGGCTGTATGTATTTGGGATAAACACGTCCGTCTTCGTGAGCGCACATATTTGTTCGCTTATTTAAATATTTAATGACTCATGTTCGCATCTCTAAGAAGGTAGTTGAAGTGGATTTATACATAAAACGGCCCTCGCTTACAGATTTCGGTGACTCACAAAAGTACTCCTACGAACGGCGAAATCTTAATGCTTCTTTCAATCAGTTAAAAAACTAACGTATTGCTGAAAACACCTATCGACACACAGTCCCCCCTCTCCCTCTCTCTCTCTTTCACACACACACACACACACACACACACGCACACGCGCGCGCGCACACACACACACACATATATATATATATATGGAATATAAGTGTTTAAGCCTTTTTATTATATCCTTACTCTGTCCTGGACATTGAGTTCTACCTGCATTCTATCCTCTTGGAATTTTTATTAAAAAAATATACATGTATGGGTATGCACCTATGTATATATATTTTTATATATTTTGCATATGTATGTGTATATTTACCACTAATATTATCTATATATATATATATATATATATATATATATATATATATATATATATATATATATATATCATCTTCATCCCTTTGACTTTTGTAATCGTAGGGCGGATCTGAATTCAGAAGCCATTCTAACACTTCTCCATAACGGTCTATCAAGAGCCGCCACCAGCAGTTCTCATACAGTCATACCTGTCCATTGTTAGACATTGTCCAACCAGTTTTTGCGTTAACGCGTATCTCCTAGGTCCACCTTCAACGGTGCCTCGCATGATGGTCTTGCACAGGCTGTCGTGCGTTGTAATAAATCCCAATCACGCCATTTTTCTCCGTTTCACATAGGCGAGTAGAGTTTCTTGGTGTTGAAAGGATTATGAAGCAAGAGAAGTTAATATATATATATATATATATATATATATATATATATATATATATATATTATAAATTAATTGACTTATAATATGTTTTTTCGCTACACAGATTTTAGCTTCCATTTTGAAACATGGTTACAACTGTGTAGCGAAAAAAAACATATTTTTAAATCAATTAATTTATAATATTAATGCTCTGTAAATTTACATTGAGCACTATTTTGTGAAAAATAAAAATATCTATAAGAACACCGGATTATATATCTCTCTGTTCTTTCTTTTATATATATATATATATATATATATATATATATATATATATATTGTGTATTTAGGTATCAAACACTGTTTTATACAAGGCGACTGACGTTAGAAATATTATATCAAAACACACAATCCCAGTCGACCAGAACAATAAAATTAAATTAATTATCTACTACAAAAAAATTTTAAAAAGCTGACCTTATCATAAAATAATAACACCACACCCGAAAACTGAAAACTGAAACGAACCAATATTATTTACGACTTTAAATGCCCATTAAGGAATTGTGTTCCAAACCCATAAATACTTATATTGGTCATACTACTGCATGCATATCTAGACGACTCTCGTTATATTTACCCGACCACAGCTCAATTAGGAATCACGTAAACACATAGAAATACCTACTAAACTTCATCTGCAACAAATTAGAAAATACAAGTATAACAGCCTCATCCACATGTAAAAATAAGATTGAAAATAATCGAAACACTTATAATAAAAATGGAAAAGCCAACACTCAGTAACATTAAGTACGAATACGGCCATATTGTGCTTACCGTCTTTGGAAAATAAAACATTCCTATAACTTCAGATACACACATAAAAAACCGACATTAGTTAAAAATAAAAATAAATACAAATCATTATTGACAATAGTTAAAAAAAGAGGCGAAAACGCTTGGATATTCAAAACCTTTGCGCAGTTTTTTACATATTTTGCGTCCAGAAAAGAAAAAAATAAACAAAAAGCTTAATCAATCTTCATTAACGTGTTTCTATCTTTGCTTAGCTTAATCTAGACAAGTTCTCTTTTTCCTTCTCTTTGTTTTGTTTTTCTCTAATTTTTCTTTCTTTTTCCTTCCTTTTAAATATTTCTTTCCCTTTGTCTTTCTTTCTTTTCTCCTTCCTTCCGTGTTTTTTAAGTTTAAAATTTCAAGCTTTCTTTTAATTTTATCTTCAAACACTTTGGTGTTGACAAACCTTGGAAGATTAATTTCTTACGGGGAGAAATGGCCATACAAATGGGGTATTGAAGCATTTCATCGACATTTATTCCTTATACACCAATCCTATACTTGGATATATATATATATATATATATATATATATATATATATATATATATATATATATATATGATCGAAATAAAAGTATAAAATTTAATATTACAAGACATATTAAAACAATATTAAATAATAAAAATAAACAAAAAAACTCAACAACAAGGGGGTGGGGGAGCAACCGGTTTCGCTCCCGCTCGTCAGGCTTCCACGGGAGATTCAATATTAAAACAGAGAAATGTACAATAAGAATAGGTGGGAAAAAAAAATTACGCATATATATATACATATATGTTTGTCTACACGGTCAAAAAATGCCCTGTTTACCTTAGATGACCCTGGATTGGCACAAAGTGTGAAAAAATGGCCAAACAAATTTCATCAAAGGTCCGCTGCTGCTTTTTCTCTGCTGAAGTTCGGATTATTTTTCAAACTCGGCACATGTTTCGATCTGCGTGTAAAGACGTTCTCCCTCCCCACCATATCAATTCAATTGTTTACAAATACGTTTGTAGTTGCGGAGCCAACTACATAGGGAGAACAACTCAGCGCTTAGACACTAGAATAAAGCAGCACGTTCCTACTAAAATTAGAAAACACACCTTGCCGTTAAGTGGACTCGTCCCGAACGCCTACAGTTCCACCATATGCGAACATCTTTTAAATAGCAGAGATTGTGCCGCCAAATTTAGTGCTGACTGGTCCTTTTTTTTTGTTGTTTGGACTTCTTCTGACCGGTTGTGTTGGGTATGTGCGCGTGATTGTTTTTTCCTCGTTTGCTGTGTGACGAGTTTGGCCCGCAAGAAAGTGATCAAGTGAATTTGCGAAGATTTGCAGGAACCCTTCTGGATTGACGAACTTTTTCTGTTAAGTTATTGTTTTAAGTTTTATTTTTTATTTCTTCCATTTCTTTTGTTGGTTTTATTTTTTGGGGCTTCGGCCCTCATATTTTTTTTATTTTAGTCCGGTTTGACTAAGTCTTACCGGACGACTGCTTTTTATTTCTGTTTATTTCTGTTTAGTTTTTGTTTTAATTTAGTACAGCTCAAAAAAAAAAAAAAAAAAAAACTTTTGGTTTTTATTTTTATTTTATACCTTATTTCTTATTTATTTAATTAGCGACCTTGGTCGCATTCTTTTCTTTTTGGTTTGACTAGTTTGTTTTTCTTTTTTGCTTTTAATTTTTTATCGGCTTCGGCCGAAAACCTTATTTTTTTTTTTTTTTTTTTCCTTTTTGTACTTTTTTGAATTTTTTGAAAAAAAAGAGAGGAGTTTTTTTTTCGGCTGCCTTCATGGCATTTTTTTTTTTTAAAAAAAAAATAGTCTTACCTGTTTATTTTCTTTCTGTTTATCTAGTTTGTCATTTATTTTATTTTACTTTTAGTTTATTTTTAAATTTTTAAATTTCCTGGGATATCCAGGCTTTCTTTATTTGTTTTATTTTTATTTATTTATTTATTTTTTTTTCCCCAGCTCCTCTCCCCGTGTTTGTGGAAAATTTCTCGCTAGTGGTAGTCTCCACGCTTTAGCAACATGGCCGACGAAAAAAGTCGGTCGGTTGTAAAAAAAGACCTCTTTGGGAAGGCTGCTAACGCCGACCCGCCTGAGAAAACGGAAAAAAAACGGGCTGATGGTAGCCCAAAATCTGCTCAGTCTAGTATCTCCAAGAAAGGAGATAATTCTAAAACTGACGACGTGCCAAAAGTGGCACAAAGTAAGACGTCCGAGGATTTGCCCTCCTGCTGGAAGTCCCCCCCCCGAGTTGTATTTTGAACATGGCGGATTTCCTGGATAAGGCGAAAGGCTACGCCCATCTTGTTAATAAAGATGGGTTCGTCGATGTGGTCCAGGAACTCGATGTTTTCGCAAAGAGAATGGTGACCGTTTTTGTGGTGGACAAGAAAACTCGTAAGATTTGTCGCTCCACAAAAGACACTGTGATTAAATGACTTTTGTCCTTGGGGATAAAACCCCAAAGAGTAATAAAGGGTACTGGGTTCTTCATGTGGGGCATTCTGCTACCCACACCAGAAGATTGCCTGGCCATGGCCAAAAAAGATATATTACAAAAGATTTGATTATAAGAACCGAATACGAAGGCCGCAGGCGGACCAGGGTGGCCGTTTTTGAGGTTTCTCCTCAAATTTCGGGAGAGCTCCTGGCTGCATTTTTTATGCAGTACGGCCAAATTTTAGGGGCTCTCTCTGACAATTTGAACGGGGGATGGACTTTCGATATAATGCTCGACCAGAACGCCTTCAAGTCTGTCCTCAACTGTTTGGTGTTTGGCGACCGGAAAATGCCGGTCATAGTGACCGGTAGAAGACCAACTTGCTGGAGGTGTGGAGAGACTGGTCACCTTTCCTCCTCCTGCCCAGGGAAGAAGGCCCCTGGAGGTCCGGTCGCAGGCGACCAAACTCCCCCCCCTTGGCCGAAAAGGTAAAATCCGCGGCGCCTGTAGTGGGCCTAGCTGCGAGGCGGACCGATGAGGAAGATCCCTCGGTTGGGCCCAGACCCACATTACTAACTCTCCAGCAAAATCACTTTATTCGTCCAAACCTTCACCGGTAAGGACTCCTACTGGTTGGACTCCTTCAACTACACCTAATGTCACACCTATTTCAACACCCATGCAATCACCTCAAAAGAAAAGGGTTAGAAGTCCGGATTCACAAATACTTACCGAAAAAAAGAAAAAAAAGCTCAAACCGCCTTATTTCCCAGGGAAGACGTCTGCCGCGTATCCCGGGACCAGGCGGAAAGAGTCTTCAGCCAGACTCGCAACCCGAAGGACTTAAAAGTTCTATGGAACTTTCAAAAAATTAATGGGGTGGATGTAGAAGAACCTAAAAATTTCCCTTCGGCGGGAAGAATACTGACAGTAATCAGAACTGGCCCGGGTACGCGGGAGATCTGGGGCATGGTAGAGGAGGCCCAGTCGTCTCTAAAAATGGTGCCCCGGCTGCCTACTTATTTGACCCGGAAACGGATGAAGGAAATCAAAAAACTCAAAGGGAGGGTCCCGTTTTCGTTCACCCAACCTTTATAGAGCTCTTAAACTGACGTACCCTTCGGACATCGGCGGCTTGTCTCAGGATGATACTGTCGAAAATGAGATGGCGTCTGGATCCATGGGACGAGCTGTGGGTGTCCTCTCCCCAGCCATGTTCTATCCTGAAGGACAACCCTAATCGGCTTCACAATGGCACTTTGGTTAGCTAGTTTAAATGTCCGAGGCCTGAGGTCCGAGTCTCGCAGGGCGAGGCTCTCTCGTGACCTTCAGCGCCTCGGGGTGAATGTATGTTGTATACAAGAGACCCGGTTTTCTTCTCATGATCATGAGGATATACTGTCTAAGGGTTCGCCCTTTATTCAGCATGTTTTGATGGTCGTTCGAGGGGTGTCTCTTGGCTAGTGAGCAGGTCTTTGAAGGCTGCATGTACCCTTGTCTTCGCGGATCCGGCGGGCAGGCTTTGCGTGCTGGATGTTACCATAAAGGATAAGGTTCTTCGTCTCATTGGGGTTTATGCGCCCAATATCCATTCCGAGCGGCCTGTTTTGTTTCGGCAGATCGCGCCGTTCTTGACGACGTCTCGTCGGGTAGTTTTAGCGGGGGATTGGAATTCCGTCCTTGATCCCGATATAGATCGTATAGGGCACAAACAAGGTACTAATAACCCGGATGTGAAACCATTTCGGGACTTTATCGATGGGTTTGATCTCGTCGATAAGTTCCGGAATGAACACCCTCGGGAGGTAGTATGGACTTGGACAACTAGTGGCAACTCGGCTCCTGGCTCGCTTGCGAGCTACCTGGACCGAGTCTTAGTTAGGAGAGTCGATGTAGGGCTCTTAGGGTGTCCAAGTTTCCATTATATAATTTATACGGATCATAGGCTTGTCCGGGTTCGTGTAAACTTAGATAAGCCTAAGGTTAGATTGGCTGGTTACTGGAAATTGAACTGTTCACTTTTCGGTGATCATGGTTTCCGGGACCAGCTGTTACTAATGATACAAAGGGAATTGACGGGAGCGGTTGTGGGAAATGCCTGGTGGGGAAATTTAAAATCTAAAATTCGAACGTTTGCTGCCGATTTTAGTCGTCGACTCAATCTAGATAGATTAGCGGCGCAAACTGCTTTAGAAGATAAAGTCGATCGGGCAGTGAAATCCCGTGTTAGTGGGGACATAGCCTTAGCTAAGGCAGAGTTGGCCTCCTTGCTTATCAAGAAGGATCAAGCTCTGCTAGTTAGGGCTAGGTTAAAAAGAATGTCTTCTGAGGCTACGAATATGGCCGCTGAACTGCGTGTAGAGGAGAATCGAAACGCGGCTAGGCGACATATAGCGTGCGTCACATTACCGGATAAGAGGACCGTGACTACAAACGCGGGCATATGTGAGGTCTTTCGGGATTACTTCCAGGATCTTTTCACCAGGAGCCCGGTCTGAGCTCTGCTCAGTTCGACGCCTATTTAGTTGACTTTCCCTGCCTCACGGCAGCTAAAGTGGCTAGGTGCGAGGGTCCCATAACAGAGTCGGAAATCTGGGAAGCGCTGAAGCAGGTTGGCCTGGATAAGTCTCCAGGATTAGATGGTCTTCCCTACGAAGTTTACTTGAGGTTGTCGCACGTTTTTGTTCCTTTGCTGCAGCTGATTTTCAACCACTGGATGAGGCAGGGGTCTTTACCTCAACGCTTCACCAGGGGTGTGATCAAGTTGCTGCGTAAGGACAAGGACGGTGGGGATGGGTTAGGGAACTTTCGCCCTTTAACGATGTTAAATACGGACTTAAAGATTTTGGCGAAGATCTTAGCCAACCGTTTGCAGCTTGTCCTGTCTAGTCTGATTGGCCCTGAACAGACTTGTGCTGTGAAGGGTAGGACTATTCAGGATAACCTTCATATGGTACGCTTGATCTTAGAACAAGTCGACAGTGAAGCCGCGCTGATCAATTTAGATCAGTCAAGGCCTTCGATAGGGTTGACCATCGATTTCTGGAGGCTGTCCTTTCGGCGGCCGGTTTCGGAGCCGACTTTCGCTCCTGGATCCGACTCTTGTATGCGACCCCGGTGCGCTGGTGGAAGTGAATGGGGTAAGATCGAAGCCTTTCGTATTGTCTCGCTCCATTCGTCAAGGTTGTCCGCTCTCGCCTCTGCTTTACGTTCTTGCGTTGGAACCTTTCCTTCGCAAGTTAAAGGCGAATCCGGTCCTACGCGGTATTTCGCTGCCTGGTGCTTCCACCTTGGCCAGGTATTCTGCCTATGCTGACGACGTTTCGGTTCTTGTGTCGAGCAGAGCAGAGATTGACGAAGTCAGCAAGCAGATCAGTGGGTATGAGATGGTGACAGGGGCCAAGATCAACCGCGATAAGTCTGTGGGCTTGCGGTTGGGTGCGTGGAAGGAGTTTCTCTTCCCGGACCTTTCCTCTGGACGGATGGGCCGATCAAGATACTCGGCGTCTGGTGCGGTCCTGATCTCCAGTTGGAAATGAATTGGTCGGAGGTGCAAGGGCGGGCCGAGGCCGCGGGTAATCTGTGGTCTCGGAGGAGACTTTCCCTGAAGGGAAGGGCGGAAGTATGTGTTTCACATCTGTCCGATCCTCCTCTACCGACTCTCTGTGCTTCCACTCCCGTATGCCCGACTAATGTCATTAGTCCGGACCTTGTTCTCTTTCTTGTGGAGAGGCAAGGCCCCTATGGTATCTCGCGAGATCTGTTGCCTTCATCACTCTGAGGGCGGTCTGGGTATGCCTAGCATTGAGATTCGTCAATATATGCTTCGCATTACCTTTCTAGACCGAATGTGTCGCGGTTTGGATGAGGTGGGCACCTTTTGGAAAGAAGATGTCCGAAAACATTTCCCGTCCCTGAGAAGTGTGCACTCGTGCGAGGAGGAGGCCGGCCGTACACCTCGTGCCGAGTGTTCCTTCTACCGCGAATGTCGTCGTGCTTTGAAACTCCTCTTGCGGACGTCGGATGGCCTCTCCGACGCCCAAGCGTTGTCTCGTAAGGCATTATATCGAGTGTTAGTTAGGGGGTCCGTTCGAGATGGTCTGATCGACGAGCTCGGTCTTACGAAGCAGGATGCTCGCGCGATATGGCATTGGGCGCCTGGTTTGAAATGTCTCAATAATGATGAGGCATCACTCACCTGGCTGATGATTCGTGGGGCCCTCTGGGTCGGCAAAAGACTGTTCAGCAGGCTTGAGAAATATCAAACTGTCGTCGCTGTACTGGGAAGGTCGAGACCATTGGTCACGCCTTTTTTCAGTGCAAGACGGTAGTGCCGTTAATGCAAGTTTGTTGAAGGCCTCATGGTTCGCATGCTGCAGGGAAAGTTTTTTTTGTCCTGGAAGCCAGTTCTGTTTGTAGCAATGGTGTCGCAATTGACGAAGGCTGAACACTATGTGTTCTGTTGCTTACTAGGGGTTATGCGAGTCGTGATTTGGACGACGCGACAGAAGGGATTCTATGAAGGCGAGAAGTTCACCTCTTCCCAACTGATCTTGTACTTTAAGCATCAGCTTAAAGTCAAGATTAGGACGGAAAGGCGGCGGCTCCCATCATCAGAATTCGGCAAAAGGTAGGTGAATCTTGCGCGAATGTGTAGAGTGAAAGGGGCTGACCTAGAGTGGCATTTGGATGTCGGTTAGGTACAAAATTTTGTCCTAACAGGGTTGAACATAGGCAACCCACCCAGATATTAGGCTAGTCTAGGTTTTCGACTTTGAATTTTTAGTTTCATTTTTTTTTCCCCGGTTAACTTAGCTAGGGTATGCAAGCTCATTGGTCCCTTTTATTTCTGTCCCAATTTTTTTTCTTTTGTTTAATTCCCCATCCCTTCCCTCGTTAGGTGGTTAGTGATGTCAGTTCTCTGGTGGATGCGGGACGCCTTTCGTTTCGTGTGTGTGCTTTCGTATTTGTTGTTGTGTATGAATGAGTGAGTGTTTGTGAGAATGCTTGAGGTTTTGAATGTGTCCTTATTTTCTTAGTCCCGCATCGATTTCGTCCGGTTAACTGATATTTCTGCCACATTCAAAAGTTTTGGGGGGTTTTAATACTAACACTAATTTTGTTTAGTTTATTGTAAATATATTTCGTCATATTGTATAAACTCATTGGGGATTTTTTAGAAATTGTTATTTTATGACCCTCCCCCCATGAACATTATCTGTATATAAGGGGACTATTTAGGACTTCATAGAGAATTTGAGGTATTATGGTGGACGTAGTAAGAAAGGTAGGAGTGAATGTGTTGTTTTGGTGATTGGAATATTGTTGTCATGTTTGGGTCAGTGTCTGCGACTAGCTAAGTTTTAGATTTAAGACAGAAGAAGACCGTCATTCCCCATCCCCCTTTTTAGGCCACGTGCCACATTTTGTATTTTAATACAAATAAATATTGTGCTGACTGGTTCACCGTGTTGGCCCGGTCACACTCTGTATTTCACCTGAAGGTTCTGGAGGCGCTTTACATCGGGTGCCGCAAGCCTTCTTTGTGCAAACAACGTGAGTGTTTGTTGGGACTCGCTGTCATCTGCCTCTAGTTCCTTCTTGCATATACAAACATATATATATATATATATATATGCGTAATTTTTTTTTTCCCCACCTATTCACATTGTACATTTCTCTGTTTTAATATTGAATCTCCCGTGGAAGACTGACGAGCTGGAGCGAAACCGGTTGCTTCCCCCGCCTTGTTGTTGAGTTTTTTTTTTGTTTTTTTTATTATTTAATATTGTTTTAATATGTCTTGTAATATTAAATTTTATACTTTTATTTCGATCATTAAATTTTGTACCTACAAAAATATCTTTAAATATATATATATATATATATATATATATATATATATATATATATATATATATATATATATATATACCGAAACATAGGATTGGTGTATACGGAATAAATTCCAATAACAAAAAAATACTATTCTTAAAAGAGTGTTCAATACAGAGTATAGAAAATATAATTTCTTCGAAAATTTTAACAAAAATACGTTATAAAATAAACACAAAAATAGCCATTAAGTTTCAACACTTCTCGTGTCTTATCAAGTGATTTTGTTGAATCTCCCCCTCTCTCTCTGTATATATATATATATATATATATATATATATATATATATATATATATATATTCAACACAGTTACTTGATAAGACATATCACAAGATATATATATATATATATATATATATATATATATATATATATATATAAGACATATGATAATATATAAGCAATTTTCAATTTGCTTGTCTGAATCATCTTCAAGAAGCGAGAGCAAGATATAAAAGGTCAGCCAATCTAACAATGGTCTCATCTCACAATCCTCACACTTGCTCCATATGTGGCCTCCTTTGTAAATCACTAGCAGGCCTTATAAGCCACTTAAGATTATCGCACAAACTTTCATAACTGAATCCGACGGGAGAGTTCATTATATATATATATATAGAGAGAGAGAGAGAGAGAAAGAGAGAGAAAGAGAGAGAGAAAAGAGAGAGTCATCCACAGACAGTTTCGCTGCATTACAACTCGGCAGATGTCCGAGTGAAACCCGACTGATTTGACATGAGTCACTTATCTTACCTCTAGCCCAGCGGAAAAGAAGGCAATTTTAACGATTTTCTCTATACAAAAGACACCAGCGGCTCGGGGAACTCAGTTGAATTTACTTGAAGAGTAATATATATATATATATATATATATATATATATATATATATATATACATGACTGAGTAATTCTAACGTGGATTCTTTTTTATGCTGTATTGTAAATATACGAAATATATACCCCTACAGTCATAAGAAGGAAGTTACTACGAACTTCTACTTTGTGGAATCAACCCCCAAGAGTAAATTTCTCTACAATCCTAATACCTTAAAAAAAATTTATGAGCTAAAATATTTTCCGGTTTTAAATAACCTGCTAAAAAATAACAAATCGATCAGTATTGGAAAAGTCGATAGCAGTTACCAGACTTGAGAAACATATTTTATAAATTTCAACTGAGAACAACACAGACTGATCAGTCAATGATTGCCGAATGTTTCGTTATAATAAAGCGGCTATTATTACCATCACCTATTTTATTCTTGTTGTTACAAATACTTCATAATGCTTATCTTTAAATGCGAAGTTTTCTCGTTGCTAAAAGCCCGCACAGACAGTAATTCCCTAACTCCGGATGTCAAGTGTTATTGATCTTACAATCAAATAAGCTATAATTTAGATCAGAAAGAGATGCTATTTAATTTATATGGTCTGTTGTGCATATTGCAAATTATAGACTATGACACAAACAGTGACAATTTAAATGGCTTAAACAAACGAATTTGTGAACAATATTAACGGTGCAATTCATAAAATTAGCTAAATTATAAATCTACAAGTGTGATTGTATGTGTAATCATTCAAGTATACACAGGGTGAGGCAAAAGACGGGGACTGTAGGGGTTGAGTAATTAATCATGTTTTAAATGTCTAATTTGTTTTGATAGGTCCAGTTAAGTGGCCACCGAGGTCACCAGACATCACACACTATGATTTTTTTTTCTTTGGGGCCATGTGAAATCAGTTGTTCACTAGACGCTCCCGACCCACCGAAATATTGAGGAACTTAAAGAAAGAACTAAATATGAATGTAACAAAATGATAAAAGAGTCTCTCCGACGTTTTAATTTTTTATAGTTTTGATTTTCGGGTGTGCTGTTATTTTTTTTGATAAAGTCAACTGTTTTAATTTTTTAAGAGATAATTAATTTAATTTTCTTGTTCGGGTCGACAGGGGTTGTGTATTTCTTTATGATATTTCTAAGAGAACATTCGTTTTGTTAACATGTATTTAGCTTTTGTAGAGGATGTTAATGTTATTGTTTTTATATCTACGTCCAGTATTGCTTACTTTGAAAAAAATAGTCTAATTTCGTGGTCGATGAGGGAGTTATTAAAACCATTGTTAACTAGCATTTGTTTTTCATTATTGAGTTCTATAAGGAAAAGGGAACAATACCACGAATAATTTTGTGCATCTTTTAGGAAATTCGCATTCACTTTAAAATGAAGGTGGCATTAAGTAGTAACACGGCCACAGTGAACTGACCGTGTTTGTAAAATAAATTATTCCTATAACTTCAGACGCACAGATAAAAAAACCCACATTCAGTTAAAATTAAAATAAAAATTGTCCAAAAATAGCCGAATGCACTCGTATTTGAAGAAATTTTATTCAGTTTTTATACACATTATACACATTAAAAACAGTTATAAGAAAACAAGAAAAAATTAAATAAAATTAATCATACTACCTTGTCAGTCGTCGTTAACGAGGCACGTATATATATATATACATATACATATATATATATATATAAGTTGAGTAATGAAAATCTTGATAATCCGTATGGATAATCGCAAGGGAGGATGAAATTCAGAGAGAATAGTGTTAAATCAGAGCAATTAATTCAATGAAAACAGACTAATTTAATGGGCGATTGGTTATAATTTATTTCCTCAGGGAATTTCTTTTTCCCTGGCTCATTAGACTACACTTCCAAGTGTGAAAAATGAATTTAAATTTACATATAGTTTTATACTCTTTTGAGGAGTAGTATTAATTTGATGTAAGGTGATACAGAGAGTGGGGAGTGATGGTGATAGACATAGTCGGAATTAGAGAGGGAAGGGAGAGATAGGAATGATTTTAAATTTATTTTTATTATAATACTTAATAGTGAGGAAGGGGGTAAGCATTGGACATTGACCTATTTAATAGAAAGAAAAATAGAGAAGTAAAGATGGAAGAAATAAGAAATGAACTTAGGGTTTTGAACGAAAGAAAGGGGAATAATTTTGGAGAGGGAAATTAAGAGAATTAATGTATGTGGGCATATAGCGGCCAATGTAGAAAAAACAGATTCATATATATATATATCCAAGGATTTCTATCTACTAGGGCGGCTAGCCAATTTAGGTTGCAGACGATTCTTCAGGCCCATTTGTGTTTTATACTCAACTATGCTGCGCGAAACATAGAACCAGCACGTTATCTGTACAAGGCCAGCAGTCACGGTCACGGTGACTGCGACTTCGTGCTAGCACAATCACCGTCGGTGACCAAAGCGTTCCCTCGATCCCAATTTTATTCACAGGGTTTGAATGAATCCGTGGTATGGTTTTCAGGCACTTACCAAAGGTGACGCACGCTTCCCCAAACCGATAACATCAGGAAGTCAACTTTCCTGGAAATACACCAGGGTCATATTCGAACTCTTATATCATAGTGAGAAAACGAATGTTTTAGCTACCTATTCATATATATATATATATATATATATACGTACACACATACGCACGCATATAAATGCATACACATATAGATTCATATATAGACACATAAATATACATATATATAGAGAGAGGGAAGGGAGAGATAGGAATGATTTTAAATTCATTTTTATTATAATACTTAATAGTGAAGAAGGGAGTAAGCATTGGACATTGATCTATTTAATAGAAAGGAAAATAGAGAAGTAAAGATGGAAGAAATAAGAAGTGGAATTAGGGTTTTAAGGAAATAAAGGAGACTAGAGATCTGGGAAGGGAAATTAAGAGAATGTATGTGGGCATATAGCGGCTAATTTGGAAAAAATCAGATTTATATATATTTTTCCGCTAACGTTTGATATTAATTAAAGCGTCTTAATTTTTCAACAAATTAAACTAGGAAATAAATATAATTTGAATATAATATCAATAAACAAAAAAATATTACTATTATTAATATTTTTAATATTGTGAATAACAGCTAAGTAGTAATATTTCCTAAATCTTCAATACTTTTCTAATATTCAAATCTAATTTGAAAACTATTTCGAAATGAAACAAGATTGAAAGCTTATAATTAAATATTATCTTTACACTTAATCTATATACATACACATACATACACACATACATATATGCATACATACACACCACAAATATATGTACATAAATATATATACATATACCTATTCACATATACATATGTATACACAACCAGTGCGGTTGTGTATGTATATGTATATGTATACGGGTATATGTATGTATATGAAATAATTGTCGGACGCATATTTTCTACGAAATTTCTTGAACATTCAGGCCCGTAAATGAAATTAATACTGTATTATTAAAACCAGGACATTTGCTTAAATAATTTGTATCTATAAAACAGAAATTAAATTGTATCTGTAAACAGAAAATAATTTTGTAATTAAATTTAAGACATTAGTCCCATTTATCCTCGAGCGAATTTTGGAGTAACTTTTAAAATCATTAAATTCGGGGCTTTTAGCTTCCATTTTTGAAACATGGTTAGAACTGTGAAGCGGAAAAAACTATACTTTAAATTTTTTGATGTGAGTCTGTGATTCGGGATTCCACCACGCTTTTGCGATCGTCAGACAAACGATAGCAAAAAGCGTGAAACCCAGGGTCACAAACTTACATCAATCCAAAAAATATATATATATATATATATATATATATATATATATATATATGAAATAAAGTTCCAGATCTATTTAGCGTATTGAGCACTGTACGTGTTAGCTTTGTTACTCGCTTGTTTTTCTTTTTTTTGTATTTTTTTTTTTTTTTTACTAAAAACTTAAGGCAATGGACAATTTGTTTCATCCTGTTCGGATGTTTTTAGTTCTTTCTTTTTTATTTTCCAATTTTTTATTCGGATGCTAATTTGTTCTTATATATTTGCAAGTTGTGCTATCCTAGGTTTTTTACCAACCGAATCCTACTATTAGTATATATATATATATATATATATATAACTATGTACAGCTCGATTTGCTGATGTTAAGGCGACTAGAAAGTTCATGTTTTGAATGGGTATATGTCATGGGTACTTACCTATAACTACAGAATGAACCCTTCCTAACACTATGTATACTACGCCTCTCAAGAGAGAGGGTCGATTCAAGCCTTCTCGTCTTGACGGTCGAACTCTCTGCCTCTGAGCAGATAAGGAACCCGCACGAGGCTCCGCCGAAGGGCAGAGTCTCGTTCGGGGAGGTTGACCAACCCGATCCCGTTTATACGGGTTCTACGGGCAATTTTTTGGCCGAGCCTACGAGCTGGGGAAACCCACGTTAAACTCGGCCTTGTGCCCATGCAACTCTCGTGGGGGTGGCTAGATACCGAATCGAGTCGAGCCGATAGTAGTTCCTCAAACCAGACTGACAGTCATACTAACACCTTCCACTTCTTGTATTATTATTTCATGTAATATACCTTCGTTATTTCTACTCTTGTGTTCGTGTTGTTCTTCCTTGGTCCTAACCTGGACCATAACACTATATTTGTGTATATTCCTTTTATGATAAAATATGAATGTGCAAGAATCGGCAACCTACTACTGAAAACTTTCTACCTAGTCAGTAATAAATCGAAAAAGACTTCATAGTCCAAACGTGTATCACGTATGGCACTTAACTGATTGATATACATGTGTAACATTATGTGATATGATCTACAAATACTAAGATCATGCATCTATTACGTATTGTTTTATGTCAGTGGCATGTAAAAATATGTGTGCCGAGTATTTATTATATAATGCTTTTTTTATTAATATTCTTTCTCGGTATTTTATCTGTCATAGGTTGTACTCACATATGGATTTATCGCAAAGGTAGTATTTTGGAAGTCGGCATTAGCTTCTGTTTTATTTTATGTATTAGTAACATGAAAATCGGAGAGCCGAGTTTGAATTCCAGTCAAATCCACTAGCAGCATGGCCCGGCGTTGCCCGTGCTTGATTCAAAAATCGTACGACCCATACAGCAATCGTTATCACTTGACTTAATATATGTTTGCCCTTCCTTGCCTTTAAAGGAGTGCCTTTTGCCGTGCTGATGTTGCTACATACCTTACTTCTTGCCTATCTCACATTGCGATTTTTTTCTAAGCTCTATACTAAACATTAAATCTGTTACGAAAAAAGAACTAAACAAAATGAACACAAAACGATCAGCTTTAAAAAAAAGTACTCGTAACTGGAAAAACTGAATGAAAAAAGAATGTTAACAACAAATACTTTTTCACGCCCAACCCAGTTCTGTGGAATCAGAATCAACGTTGAGTAAGCGAATGAGCCAATTGGAGTAAAGTGCCATGCAGATGTAAATTTTTCCCACTTGTGACGAATGTAGCTATCGATATTTTTTTTTGCTAGTTAACATTCGTGTCAGTCAGCTGTTGGCTCTCATGCTGGCCAAGAGAATCTTCCTGCCTATTCATGGCAGCCAGCTATAGGCTCTCACTCTGGCCAGTACAAAATGGCCGCAAACTACATGAAAACTGCTTTAGAAGCATGAAAAAAATCGATTATTTTTACTATAATGGGAGTTGGGAAATGCAAAGTCGGTCTTAGCCTTCCCGCTAACTTGGAGCATGTGCATGTAAATTTTGGTGCAAATTTGTCGAAAATTGCGGCCGTGCATTCGTCACACACACACACGCACATCCTGCCTTTTATAGATAGAGATTATATTCAGTTACGTGCTAATACCCTTGGGAAAGGTATGAATCTTTTCTTCTCTCCCAATTATGGGTAAATATCAGGACAGACAGGTTTCTGTAGCATAGAATAGCAACTGGTCTACCGCAGAAAGAAATGGCAACCTACTGTGGGAAAAAAATCCGCATCGTCAGTCATGTATCGAACGATACATGATCGCCTAAGCGTGTATCACGCATGGCACATAATTGAAGAAGTAAATAATGTGTTATGGCAAAGTGGGTCTCTTTTTTCTTCATTAACACTTGTCTTTAGATTAATCGATTTTTTACGGCTTATCAATCTTTTTCAGGTTATTTGAAAAACCAAAGTATATATTTTAGATTTTAACAATAACGATTTAATTATATAAATTATACTATAGCTGGCC
>CAHIKZ030004400.1:1027500-1030000 GCA_903632075.3 Acanthosepion pharaonis
TTTTAATAAACATAAAACATTAGGCAGCATATGATTTACATACAAAGAATAATCACACATAGAATTAACACTATCGATCCGCAGTACATAAAACAAATTCCTATAAAAAAAATAAGGATTTTGTAAGTTTGGTGCTGACCATTTGGTTGTATGGAGGGGTATACCAGATGATCTTTCTTTTCCTGTTTTTCTTATTATTGGTACTATCGTTTTTATAGGTTATGTCAGCGTTTTTGTATCCGCTATTTTTCATGGCTGTGTTATAAAAACTACTGTGTTGTCGGAATATTTCCTTATTTGCTGACCAAACTAGGCCATAAGTTCCTAGCTTTAATCGAAAAGCACTTTCCCACTAATAGCAAACTTAGCGACATCTTTAACAAAAACACCTTGAAATTGAGTTACAGCTGCACTGAAAATATAGAAAGAATCATAAAAAGACATAATAAGAAAATCCTAGAAAAACACACAAACCAAAACAGTAATAAAACACATAAACTAAAATTGGATAAAAATAACGAAAAAATTATGTGGTTGTAGAAACCCTAAAAACTGCCCGTTGGAAAATTAATGCCTCAAAAAATCCGTGGATACCAATGCATTCTCATCCATTGAGAGTCCTAACACTGATAGGATATACATAGGCTCAACGAAGAATAATTTTAAAATTAGATGGAGGCAACACAAGAGCTCCTTCAACGATATCAAAATAGAAATCAGACATCTCTATCCCAATAGTTCTGGCATCTAAAAGAAACGAATAAAACACCAAAAGTGAAATGGAAAATAATAAATAAAACAAGAACTTGTAAAACCTGGGGTGACCCATGCCCTTTATGCCTACAGGAAAAACTACACATTAAATTTCTAAATAATGAAAAATTATTAAACCATAGGCAAGAGTTAACGGTTTTTTGCCGACATCAACAAATTTTCTCATTAAATAATTAGCATTAAAAAAAATCCCATAGCTAAATTAAAGTCTTAAAAGCTTAGCCAAATCATTAAATAGAAAAAAAAAACCTTTTTGTAATCGTCAAAAAAACAAAATGAAATTCAGTGCAATACGATTTGTATATAAAACACCCACTTGAATAAACAAATAGATAAATAGATAATCAGATGGACAATAATAAAAGACAATTCTCCAGACACATAACGACTTGTAGGCGCGTCATAAAAATATCTCTCACTGGGAACCAAGGGGTGACCGCAAACATTAGCCTTGAAATAGATACCCTACCCAACCTTAGCAAAACCTCTCTGAAGATGATGAATCTATTGATAAGAATTAACTCTCTGAACACTTAACAAAGAAAAATAGTCTAGCCACTCCCACAATAACGAATTTTGTAACGGACCGTGCCTAAAAACACACGTAAACCGAGAGATAGCTTATTCCTAAAATTTCGCTTGAGGATGAAACGGACTAAACACCACAATTCAACTTAATTTTAATAATTATTTGGATGGTTTCGGCTCTCGTTTTTGAAACATGAGAACTCTTATATAGCGAAGGAATCATATTTTTAAACAAAAAAATATTATTATAATAAAGTTCTCCTTCTGTATGGAGCACTGTCTTCTTAAAAATAAAAACAAAAATACTAAGGAACTCCGGATTATGCACCCAACGTGTTCTTTTCTATTTTCTGCATACCTGCGCGTGTATATATATATATAAATATATAAGTATATTTATATATATATACACCCCTTTCATACAAGTCTCATTAAAAATATTTTTGGCAAATTTCAAAGCCAAGTGTAAAGAGATCTTTAGAAATGTAAGGGTAAATATCCACAATATCAAATTGGAGAAAAGACCAGCTGCTTTTGTTAGTAATTCCTCTGAACCAATTCCTCTGTGGTACCAATCCAGTTTAGAAATCCAAGGCGTCATTTGATGTGTTTGTTGACGCGATCCAGGATAACTTAACTAATCCTTCCGATTTCAGGTCGGGCAGGGTTTATAATCCTCGTAGGAAGCTTGATCTGAAATTCTGGTTTATCATCTTTAATTAAGACATACCATTCTTTAGTACAGGGCTTAATAACCCTATTGCTAAATTTAAATTTACCAGTCATATTTTCACAAGCAGTGTTAATTCTATCAGCACAATTTATTTGTTCATATTCATCCTCTTATAATTTTTAGCTAAATTGTTTTTGATTAATGTATTGTATTCTTTGGAATTAAATTTGTAAAAGTTAGCAGTTTTATTAGATTTAACAAATATTTAGTTGGATCTATTAATAGCCTTAACAATACAATATAAATGTCTCTGAGACTGATTCCTATTTTTATGAAAAGAGATGTCATTGATAATGTATAGGAGATCGATTTCAAAGCCGTGTAAACGTTCAAAGAGAGGTGCAGTTTTTAAACTTCTGAAGACATAAAGATATGATATATTTGAAACATCCCGATCAAGAAGAGAGAAGTGGGCTTTGTCATTCGTTTAATCAGTTATCTAATATATATATATATATATATATA
>CAHIKZ030004400.1:1035000-1060000 GCA_903632075.3 Acanthosepion pharaonis
TAACATTATAATTATTTTATTTCCGTCTACCTGCTTAAATATTTGACAAAAGTTATTCGAGAAAATTTTGAGCTCTACGGCAGAATTCGAACTTGCGTTCTCCTGCACTGCATATATTTAAGTATAAAAAAAATGTATTAATAAATAAAAAAAAAACCATCATCTTTCTTGCTTTGTGTTCATTAGGATAAGTAACTGAGTTGTTTTAAGCGACAAAGAACGACCTGAGCTTAACGTCACTATTCAGCTTTGCTTGGTCATCGCCGCACTTTATAGCGGAGAGCTCAAAGGACATCAGATCTAATGAGGGTTTCCCCTAGAGGGAAGACAGGTCCGAAGCCAATTGGAGAGCGCATATTTTTCTCTAAGATTTCTGGAATATTTAGGCCGGTAGACGAAAATAAATAAATCTATTGTTTGATAAATAAATGGTGAGTCTACCTAAATACGAATATCCATTAAAAATAACGTTTAAGTAATATATTTATATATGAGGGGTGCGTTCAAGCATGAAACAAACAGTCGCCACTCAGTGGACACCGTGATAGATAGATAGATAGATAGATAGATAGATAGATAGATAGATAGATATGAGTAGATTGAGATACATAAATCGATAGAAATGAGCAGATTGAAATAGATAGATCGATAGACATGACCAGAATGAGATAGATATGAGCAGATTGAGATAGATAGATAGATAGATAGATAGATAGATAGATAGATAGATTGAGATAGATGAGATAGATAGATAGATAGATAGATAGATAGATAGATGTGAGCAGATTGAGATACATAAATCGATAGAAATGAGCAGATTGAGATAGATAGATCGATAGGCATGAGCAGAATGAGATAGATATGAGCAGATTGAGATAGATAGAGAGATAGATAGATAGATAGATATGAGCAGATTGAGATAGATAGATAGATAGATAGATAGATAGATAGATATGAGCAGATTGAGATAGGTAGATAGATAGATGTGAGCAGATTGAGATACATAAATCGATAGAAATGAGCAGGTTGAGATAGATAGATCGATAGGCATGAGCAGAATGAGATAGATATGAGCAGGTTGAGATAGATAGATAGATAGATAGATAGATAGATAGATAGATAGATAGATATGAGCAGATTGAGGTAGATAGATAGATAAATAGATATGAGTAGATTGAGATACATAAATCGATAGAAATGAGCAGATTGAGATAGATAGATAAATAGATATGAGCAGAATGTGATAGATATGAGCAGATTGGGATAGCTTGATAGAGAGATAGATAGAAAGATGGATAGATAGATATAGGCAGATTGAGTTGGATAGATAGATAAATAGATAGATAGATATGAGCAGACTTAGATAGATAGATAGATAGATAGATAGATAGATAGATAGATAGATAGATTAATGCAGATGCTTGTTAACGGAGAATAGTGTTATTAAAAATATCTTCCACTCCCATCATGTGCAAACAGAAATGAAAAAAAAAACTGCAATATTATATCATAAAACATATTGCAAATTTTACAAAGATTCAAAGAGTCTGACCACACTAGGCATCACTAATTTTTTATAATAAACACCGTCATGACGCCTTGTCATAAATCAAGGTTAATACAATGTACTTTCAAAAGAATTATTACTTCAATAGTGAATTCGATTCTTTGAAGTGTTACCTATTTGTGTCCTCAGACAAAACTAATTTTAAACAATATCAAAAATATACATAGTCGATAATGACAGACGTTTTTAAATTTTAACAGTGTTGACAATGTTGAAAAAATTCAAGACTCTTTCATGCGATATATGCGTTCCTAAAAAATATCATATCACCGTTCCCGATACCAGAGAGATTCTTAGAGCAATCTGGTGCGGACAATTTCTAACTATAGGTTTGGCAGAAATACTAATGTAAATGGTAATTTTAATGGTAATGTTAATATTAACCGTTTCCCTACAAGGAAAGATTTCGCATTCATTGAACGAACAGCCATTAATGCTTTTGTTTGAAATTTATAAAATCTTTCTCTTGAAAAACTTTTTTCAGGAAAACAGGTTTCTCAAGTCCAGTATTTGTTATAGCTTTTTCCAGTAATAATGGGATGTTTTTTCCGAACATTTTATTTGATATTCTTTTCTGAATCACAATCACGCGTCCTGTATTAGAGTCTTAGGGTCCCCTCATGTACTGCAGCCACAAGATAACCAGGCATGCTGTTTTGAATTTAGAATCTTTTCCATCTAGTCTATCCTAATATTTATCCATGAGATCGGTGGAGAACGAATGGATTCATAACTTTCCCAAAGGTATTAGCAAGTGATTGCTGCGTAAGTAACCCGACTGGAATTCGAACTCGGCCCTTCGATCCCGCAATCCGAGCCCCAATCCATTACTCCACCGTAATGCTTCCATATAATTGTGCTATCAATTTTAGTTCTCTCTGTCTTTTCTACAAATATATTCACGGCAATTGCTTCGACCAGCTACTTTCGCTTGTTCCCAAACTGCATGAATCCGTGCTTCTAGGTTGGCATTTCTTGCCCATCCTTTCACTGTCGAAAAGATTAAATATATCCGTCACTTCTACTCCAACAGCTTCTTATCTCGTCTGTTGTGGAACTCCCTGCCTCTTACTGGTTTCCCTGTCGGCTATAGTCTTCAAATATCCAAATGTAATATCAAACGACATCTTCCAATGCCTTGATCTAGTTACCCGTCCTTCTTTTTATCATTTCCTCAAACAGACTCCTTTACTCTTGTTCACCCTCTCTGTAACCATTTACGGGCTAGGAAGACTCCCGCCCTGCTTGGGGTAAAATACTTTTAAAAAAAAAAAGTTGATTCTGTTGTTCGTAGTCCTCAAGTGATGTGTTTTCTCTTATTTGGTACAGTTCTTTGTGAATCTCTAAAGACAGTTCACAGTGATCAAAGAGGGATGATCCTTCCAAAGGCACCAAAGTTTCTCTTGCTCAAATCCTTTTTTTAATAATTGATCCTAGAAATAAGATAAAGAAATATATATACATTTACAATAAAAAAAATGATAACATCCCTTTCTAAATAGTGTACTTAATAACTATCCGTTGATCTCAACCATTGATCTTAGAAAGTTGTTGTATACAGCAGAGAGTTTATATATATATATATATATATATATATATATATATATATATTTATATTTCAATAAAGGTGCAATTAATTTACAAATTCATGAATTATTCATACAAAAAACAAATATAAAGGTTAATGATTTAATTGGCGAGAAATCCATCGTCGCGAACAATTCAAATAATATACAAAAACCCCGAACCTGTTTATGAATGAAAAGATCCTTGTTTTTATAAATCTCTGTTGCATAAGTTCCTATTATTTTTACAAGCTTTCGTCTGTTCCTACAGACATCCTCAGGTATGGAATAGATTTTGTTCTTGTTTTTACTCTCAGTAATAAGAGGACAACGAACATATATGTATTGTTGTAATTCACTTATCACCATATTTGTATAAGAACGCACAATTGTAAAATTTAAATTCAAACTCAGCGTTGCGACTGCACGCTCCAAAAACAATAACTCATTTCTAATAGCATTTTTCGGATTACAACAATACAGTAAATTATTTTTAGCCTTTTTTTTTTGCACATGGATGATGCAATTACATTAGTGTTGTCGACAAGTATGTTCCGAATAGTGTCCGGTAGGGCTCCATGAATATTTAAATAAGATCTAATTGAGCTTATTGTCAGAAAGGTGTAGAGTTAGTCTGAGTGTTAAACATGCTGTAGTGTGGCCTATATAATTATTTACGAAAGTTGATTGTTGAGGAATACAATTCCTTAATGGACATTTGAATTCGTAAATAATATTTGCCCTATTTAATTTTGTACTCGGAGTTAAAATATAATCCTTAAAAATGGCTAAATGTATAGCCTAAAGCGCTCGGATAAAAAGAACATGCGGACAGTATTTATATAATTTATCATCCAAAAAGAAGAAAAAAAATATTAGATCGAGAAATTGTATAAAAAACTAAATAAAAGCACCTTGTCTGTCGTTTTTAATGAAATGTGGATGAAAGAAGGATTGCTGCCTAAACACATACACACACACACACACACACACACACACACACACACACATATATATATATATATATATATATGCACACATACGGTGCTGTTCACTCTGTACAAGGCTGAGTGTCATTCGAAGTCGAAGGTTACAGAAAAAGAGGTACAGTTTAGCCTTGAACAGGTTAAAATTGTAATGATAGGGAAAACCTCTTGGGAATTGGTTCCACAGAGCAGCATTTTGCGACATAAAAAATTGCTTAGGTGGAACTTACATCTCACTATAATGTGTGTAGTTTTGGTGGCTTTTAACCATGAAGGTTAGAAATGATGGAACCAAGTAATGTAGTTCGACTGAGCACCATTCATAGAACAGTGACAGACTTGCTACGTTTCTTCCGTCAGAAAGGTTTTGTAGGGTGGAAAATAATTTTTCGCCCACAAGGAGGCGGAGACTATTTGGAACAGGTTTGGCGCCATGCGTGACATGCATATGGATGCCTGGAGCTGACGAGGCTTTTTAAGAACATTTGCAGATTCATGTTTTGTTTTTGTATCACATTTCGGGCTCAGTAAGAGGTTGAGTCCGAAATGTCATTCGAAGGTCGGGAACACTAGTATCAAGCAGACGCGGAAGTTTAAATGCCTGGGAAACGTCTTGACAGAGGACGGTAAATGCGACACTGAGATCCGTAGAAGTATTGGGATGGCCAAGGACACATTTAAAAAGCTGGGCAATGTACTGCGAGACAGTAGGATATCTATGAAAACAAAGAAAAGAATACTGAACTGTTACGTGACGAATTCCTCAAAGATGAAGAAGAGACTTGAGGCGACAGAGATGTGGTTCTACAGAAGGATACTAAGAATAACATGGGCCAAGCGTGTGAGCACCGATGAGATCTTAAAGAGGTTGCCAACAAGGAGGAGGCTTATACTAAATATCAGAAAAAGGCAGCTGACGTTTCTGGGGCACATTATGAAGAAGGGGGGCATGCAGAATCTGATACTCACAGGTCGAAGTGAGGGACAGTGACACAAGGGAAAACAATGGCGCAACATACTTGGCGGACTTAAGCAAGTGGATGACAGAACGTGGTCTGGGGGAGGAAGCAAAGGGAAGGAAATTGTTGAGAGCTGCAAGGGATAGAGGGTAGATGGAGAGCCATGATCGCCTACGTCCTGAAAGGACATGGCACATAAAAAGAAAAGAAAGAAGCAACTTGCTGCGTAGAGTGAAACTACGTCTGGGTCAGTGTATTCTATGTTCGTTCTCCTTTTAGGAATACTTAATTCTTTAAAAAAACTTATGGTTTTACTTCTTATATGTGCCGTGTCCCTTCAGGACGTCGACGATTATGGATATTCACATTTAATTTTTACCTCTAAACACTGTTTTTTTTTCCTTTAGTATTACTAGTAGTTCATGTTCTATGCTCGTTAGTTAAGTTAGTCGACGTTTCTCTCTGACCGCCTTGTGTTCAAGATGTCTCTTATAACATTCGTATAACGCTCGGAGTTCTGGTTAATTGTTGTAGAGTAGTTTTCACAGTGGAGGCTTGTATTTTCACTGAGTCGGTCCTAAAAATGGTTCGACGTACAAAACGTTAGGAACTTGTTATAATAGTTAATGACGCAGCAATCTAGTTGTGGTGGTTGATACTTTAATGTCCGACATCGACTGACTCACCAACTCACTCTGAGCCCTGGCGACTGCTACTACTACTACTTATTATCTGTGGGAGAGTCTATTAACAATAGAATAGGTATGTTCCGGTATAACATTAATAATACTGAAAGGAAACATTTGGAACAAAAAGTTGAGTGAAGAACAGGTTTAATCCCATGAGAGACAGGGACTAATAATAAAATAATAGAGGACACCGTAGTTCAGTGCGGCAAGGCGTACGACTCAAACGTTACGCCTTGCGACCCATTTTGCGAGGAACCTTCCTATGAGAGAGATGTTCTACAGATAGCGAAGAGACAAGTCTGTGCTCTGACATTAGTGTAGAGAACGTCGGTCGTTTTTCTACACAACGATACCCAGGTAGTGTCAAATTTTCCAAGCTATATTCCTAATTATGTATCAGCCTCTTTCTGATCGAACTCATTATTTTTGTTCCTATTTTTCTAAAAAAAAAAAACAACAACAACAAAAAACCTGTTTATTTATATCGTCTGTCCATGATATTCACAACATTCTTCCGGAGAACGACATCTGCTTTGTCTAAAGTTTCTTCTACAACAGTAATGAGATTGTTCATCATTCGCTGCCATTTAGGAAGATTAATATGACAAGTGTTGAGCTATTTGAGTTTTGCTTCCATCAAAATTTTACTGCATTAATACATTACTATTCTGAAAATCATTATCTGAATAAACTTATATACAAAAAGAGAGGCAATTTGTTTCTTTAGCTTAATCAAAAAAGAATATTACAATGTTATTTAAAAAAAAAAAGTATTTCCTGCTAAATGAAAGAAAATAGACTTGTATTTTTTTATTTTGGCTTAAGGTCGTATCACGTCAAAAATTGGTTTTCCTATGATAACCGAAGTCAAGCAACGTTGAAGATGGGTGACCCCTGGGGAACGCCAATTGCTGTTAGCTTGGATGTGCTGGGTGGTGTAATGCATAACGGCTCGGAATTGGAGGGCGGAGAGGTGAATTCCAATTCCATTCGGGAGGGTTATATTCACTTTCCCTTGGGAAAGCTACGAATCCACATCTTCCCCCTCCCCCGCACCACATATGGGTTAATAAATAAGACTTGTATCATTAAAAGTTTATTATTTCAAAAATAATCTTACCATCTAAAAGTATTTTCTTGCTTTGAATAATCTGCAAATGTTTGATAAGCCGTAACATAAAAACATATCAATAAAAATCGATTTTATTTTGTCAGAATTTCCCTTGGGTTAAATATGTGCTTTGATACTAAATAAGGTTTTGTTAATGAGCGTTGTTAGTAGATTAAACTCTTGGTGCTGATTGTACATTGTTGATGCTTCGTTGAAAAGATATAATCTGCAATTATCCTTTAACCGAATTAAACTGCTTCAAAGAGTATCAAAGCCAGAATAATTCGTTTTTTTTTAACTTTTGTTAATATTTACTGAAAAGAAGATAGAAATGAATTTTTTGTCATAATTTAATTAACCCGGAGTACAGCATTTGTTTGGAGGGCAGTGTAATTGGTTAGGAGGGTAGTGTAAAGGCTATCGGCACAGAAAATGAAAACGACGAACCAATTTTAATCTCAGGTTCCATCCGTTGCGCTATCCTTGGTAAAAATCCTCTTGAGAAAGGCATAAAACCGTCTCGTAACCCCCGAAATATGGGGTAAATAGTAGAGTAGGCAAGACTGCCTGACCTTAAGTGGCAATCAGTCTAAGAAAAAGAAAGCTTAATTCCAAATAGTTGATAAAGCATTTGGAATCCACTCCACTATCTTTTCAATGACCGCATGGTAATTCACAGAAAATAATTAAAAAAAAAAAAAATTGGGAGATCCATGAAGGTGTGAGTTTAAAAGATACACATTTTCCTTTTTTACAAAGTTCAGATTATTTTCGTGATCGAATGGAAAGAAGGTATACCAGCTTACGATATTTTGCGAGGTAAAATTATGATTTTACGGCTGAAAAGGCTACGTGAAACCGTACGTTCTATGCTGACAGTTTCTTCCTTCGCACTTCTCGCTTGTGGAACTCTCTTCCAATTTCTCGCTTATCAGTCAAGATTGATCTTCAAAAATTTAAATGCTATATCTATCGTTATCTTCTGTCTTCTTAATTCCTGTTCTTTTATTGCTCTCTCCTTAAATGCGTTATTTCTTTGCTCATATTCTCTCACAATTTTGTTCCCTTGTATCTTGTGATTAAAAAAAAATGATGAAAACATCGTCTTAATTGTTTTTAGAGGAAACGTATATATTCAAGCATTACAGAGCTGGTTTTTATAAATGGTATATTTAATGTTGAAATGAGCCGTTTCCAGACAGGAAATATTAGCCATTTATTGACTGAAGAGTAAACATTATCGTCAGTCAGTTGTGTGCCGTTCGTGATACACGCTTAGGCGATCATCTATCTTTCGACACATGACTAACGAGGAATATTTTGTCCCGCAGTAGGTTGCCATTTCTTTCCATTTTTGGGGTTATTTGCTAAAGATCTTTGTTTATATGACTGTGTAGCGCCAGACCCTACGAACGACTGTCCACTTCAAATCCACGGAATTCATTCGCTTGATTCCATTTCTGATACTTTTGATGAAAGTTTGAAAATTTCAGAACAGGTGGGACACCATGCATGGCATCCATATGAAAGTCTAGAGATGATGAGTCTATTTAAGAATATCGATCGATTTCTTAGGTTAATATTTGGGTTTTGTAGCTATCGAACCCGATCTGATCTGATATTTACCCATAGCTGGGAGGGAGAAGAAAAGGATTCATATTTGAATGTAATGAATTCGACTGGAATTCGAATTCAGCTCTCCGATTTCTTCAATCCGAACCGCTATCTATTACTCCACTATCCCTTCTCCTACTACAATCGGCTGTAATTTATAAAATCTTTCTCAAGTCGACTGTTATCACTCTTTTCGGTAGTGGTGGTGTTGGGTATTCTTACTAACCTTTTATTTAAGGCATTGTGGAAACTTTTATTATGTCGTATTTTTCTCTTCGAATTATATGTGATATCCATTTTGGCTGTTGTTTCAGGAAGAAGACTTCGAGAAATATGCTTTTGCTTATTTGTTAAATTTCTTTGTTTATATGACTGGGTAACACGAGACTGTGCAACCCTACGAACGACTGTCCACTTCAAAACCCTCAGATTTCATTCGCTTGATTCCATTTTGGATCCTTGATCTGAGAAAAGGGTGAAAGTTGTAAAATTCCTGAAAAGTTAGGACGCTATGTATGATATCCATATGAAAGTCTTGATATGACGAGGCTATTTAAGAACATCGATCGATTTCTTAGGCTCATATTTGGGTTTTGTAGCATCTTGTTGTACGAAATTTCCCCTTGCGAGAGCTATACCGTGTTATCTCGTATATTACATCGGCAATAACTGATCTCTAACCCTATTTAGTGGAACTTTTTAGTATTTATTAATTTTATGTACTGTATATTTTATGATGGATTCAAAGTAAGTGAAACACTTTCATGTAATTGTAGATCATATTTCTCTTTAGCTATTGATGTGATATTGTTGTAACCAAGAAAAGTTGACTAAATCAGGAATAACCAAAACGATGGTTGGAAATGAAATGGTAATCTTCATAACATCAACAAAATAAAATACTTGCCAAAGATGTGAAATAGGTAAACCACTGCTTGTGGTCGACTACTTAGACAGCATATTATCACCCCCCCCCACTTACAATAGTGTCCAACGTATTTATGAGGATTGTGATATATATTTAAGTGCTCATAGGTACGGTATATAAAACAAATCAAAAAGACGGTTTGATTGAAAGAAAGAAAGAAAGAAAGAAAGAAAGAAAGAAAGAAAGAAAAAATAGATATGGGTATTAAAAAGACGGTTTGATTGAAATAAATAAATAAAGAAAGAAAGAAAGAAAGAAAGAGAAATCCAGACAGAAAAGACGTCTAGAAAGAAAGAAAGAAAGAAAGAAAGAAAGAAAGAAAGAAAGAAAGAAAGAAAGAAAAATAGATATGGGTATTAAACAGACGGTTTGATTGAAATAAATAAATAAATAAAGAAAGAAAAAGAAAGAAAGAAAGAAAGAAAGAAAGAATGAGAAATCCAGATAGAAAAGACGTCTAAAACGAAAGAAAGAAAAATAGATATGTGTATTCAAAAGACGGTTTGATTGAAATAAATAAATAAAGAAATAAAGAAAGAAAAAAGAATGAAAGAAAGATAAATCCAGATGAAAAAGACGGCTAGAAAGAAAGAAAGAAAGAAGAAAGAATGAAAGAAAGAAAGATAAATCCAGATGGAAAAGACGGCTAGAAAGAAAGAAAGAAAGAAAGAAAGAAAGAAAGATAAATCCAGATGGAAAAGACGGCTATAAAAAAAGAAAGAAAGAAAAAAGAAAGAATGAAAGAAAGAAAGAAAAATCCAGATGGAAAAGACGGCTAGAAAAAAAAGAAATAAATAAAAAATAGATATGGGTATTCAAAAGACGGTTTGAAAGAAAGAAAGAAAGAAAGAAAGAAAGAATCCAAATGGAAAAGAGTTTTTTTAAGAAAAGAGATTGAAATGAGAATCTAAAAGTGCTTTGAAAGAAAAAAAAATGGTAAATCCAAATTCTAAAGACAGCTTGAATAAAAGAAAGAGGAATAGGAACCTTGTTGTAAGCTAGGAAGGGTCACTGAATGAGAAATAACCAAAACGGAGTTTGGAAATGAAATGGCAATCTTTATCAAATCAACGAAATACAATACTCGCCAGCGACTTGAAGTAGGTAAACCACTGTTAGTGGTCGACTACTTAGCATATTACCCCACCACTTACAATAGGGTCCAATGTAATTGTGACGATTGGAACATACGCATTAGTGTTCATAGGCACAGATATGAAAGCTTAAATAATATGTGCACATCACTTCATATCTGTGCTTGTTTACAGGGTGTTTCACAATTTTTGAAACAAAATAATTGGTATCAATCAGTGTCAACAAATGATAGATTAATGGAAGCTACATTTATTGAAAGGTAAAAGGATATCATTTTAGGATTTGCAAACATTTCTTATCAAACATAAAGCCATTATGTCAAGAGGATCTCTAAAGGACACACGCCAGATACCCGCCGTTCAGATGAAAGCATTGCTGAATGCAAAGTTTTTGATAACGCGTGTATATTCCTTATCGGTGATCGCTTGAATCTTAGTGATGGCTGCCTTCAAGGTACCAAAGGTGTGAGGTTTGGCCTGGTAGAGGTTGTCCTTGAAGAACCCACAGAGGAAGAAATCTGGGGGGCTCAGGTCAAGCGAATGAGGTGACCATTCCACTTCAGCTATGCGGCTGATGAGACGCTCCCCAAAATTATCAAGGGGCCATGACATTGTAAAATTAGTATGGTGAGGAGGAGAACCATCCTGCTGGAACCACTGTTCTTCCTCATCAATGTCCTCACGCTCCTAGAGCTCTCCCCATCTGAGAGGACGCTGCTTTGTTTCAACGATTGTGAAGAGCATAGACTAGGAAGAGATTAAATAGACTGTATCTCTCATTTCCTCCTTGTCGTACTCCTGGAGAGGTTTGACATGATGCAATGGCTGGGTCTTCGCCAGACACACGCGACTGTGTGGAGCGATATAGTTCATTTTAGATCTAGACATTCAGTCTACACCTAGCATGGAGATTTAAGATCATGACTTCAGCTCTTGGGTTGATGCAGTGTTTTTTTATCAACCAGTGCCCCATTTATCCACCAAATTTTTGTTAACGCCTCCCTGTCAAATCAAATTTTGAATATTATACTGAATTCATCTTTCATGGCAATATAACGCTTAGGTATTAGTTCAAAAACAATTGTAATATTGTTTTCATTTCTATTATAAATTGCGCACATCGACGTGATGCAATTGTTAGCAAGGTTATCTCGTTAGGACTGAACAATGAGTTCGATCCTCACGGAGTGCTCCATAATTCAAGCGTTGTGCCACACCTAAGCTATGTTTAGGATATCACCACTTCTATTATAAATACCAATGTTTAAGATGCTAATGGAAAATATCTATAAAGCTTTTATTTGATAGATTATCTCAATGTTTTCAGTGCGATGGTTGACTTTGGTACTTACTGACTAAGTGGTCTTAGTCGAAGTTCCATGCTACATAGAAGTAATCGTAGATATCCTCATTTTGTAATTTGCAGGCGGTTTCCTTGTTTAGTAAGAAGCTGTGTAACTGCATTGAAACCACATTCAGCCATATAGGAAATTGGAAAGCAAAGAAGAAATGTTTGATGTCTTCAGAAAAAATTTAGATACCTTTCAAAAATTTCCGTTTGTCGCTAATATTGATTCATTTTTGAAAATTTGAAAAAGAAACCCCCCAACACACTCCGAGTAAGTCCACCGCCCGCCCCACCAAATGAAATAAAAATTTTCAGCGCCCCTTTTCAACATAAAAGAGCCCACAAGGGGCACTAGTGTCCACGTTGATAAACACTCAATTAATGTTTTGGTTTTTTAGCATTGTGCAGTATTGGACAAGACTACCACTAATATTTTAGATTTGACGACGAGTGAGGCTTCTTCGATTTACAATTGTCTTATCTCCGATACTAAGTTGATAAAAAAAAAAAAACTAGTCTGTATCGACCACAGTGCACTTTGAATAAGACCAAAATAAACTTATTAAATAAATAATCAAATATACTCAACGAATTCAATGAATATGCACATGAAATCAAACACAATGCAAAATTTGGATAATAGACATGCATATATTGCGCAAATTTAATACTGAGGTGTAAGAGAGAGGTTTTCTGCTTGGATACGTTTGTAAAAGACAATATATTAAAAAAGTTATTATGTTGAATTGCAATGAAGAATAAAGGGCCATGTGTAGAAAATTAGCTCTCATGGTTTACAAATAAGAAAAACAGTGTATCTTCTATTTTGATAGCGTAGAACAATAAAAATCGGGCGATATATTCAAAATTAGATTTGCTTGGTTTAATCTTGTTTCTGCTTCATTTGTATTCTGCAAATGTCGAGATATTCTGACTGTTAACTTTTATTTGTTCAACTTGATTTGGCATATATCATCTATCTATCTATCTATCTATCTATCTATCTGTATGGTTGTTTCAATCTGTTAATTATCTATCTTTACATATATGTGTGTACACTTGTGTGTGAATATATATATATATAGATATATTACTACATATATATATATATATATATATATATGTGTGCGTATATATATATATATGTATATATGTATATATAGATATATAATTAAGTTTTGTTAAATTCAATCAAAATGTCTTACTGTTTAGTTTTATTATATCTGTGCTATTTGTGACCGAAACGGTCACGTTTAGGATACAGGCTCGATTTCTGTCGGGGGACGAATATTTTCTATAAAAATTTCTCGAACATTCAGGCCAGTAAATGTTCTTTAATACTGTTTATTATAAAACAGAGCATTGACTTAAATATTTGTATCTAAAAAAAGAATGTATAATCATAAAATGTCTTAAAAATAATTGTCCATTTCATAATATATATATATGAATAAAGACCAAATGAAAACTTCATATATATATATATATATATATATATATATATATATATATATATATTTCAGTTCAAAAGTTTAAGTGGGCCGCTAATAATTTTTTTAAATTGGCCCAAAAATAGTTGTTTTATATTTAAATATGACGATGTGAAAATTTTTATACATGGTTAAAAAAGTGAAGCCTGACATATTTTATTATAATTTTTTATGCTAAAAAGAAAAAAATAGGATTAAATTTTGTTGTCCTCAAAGTATCCTACTCTCTTCTGTCAAGTTAAGCCCATGCTAAATCCGTGTTTGTGTGTGTTTGTGTGTGTGTGAGTAAAAATATAATAATGAATATGAACAAGTATTCATATATATATATATATATATATATATATATATCAAAACCCATAAATAATAATAGTCCCAACAGCCATAAAAAAATCAATCACATAATCCTACTATCAAAATCCATAACAGCCACCATTGAGAAAAGCCTGTCCAACCTTGATATAAAATTCTTCAACATTACCTCTAAAACTATTAAAGATATATTTAATACCATACGAAATAGTAATAACAGAAGAACAGGGACAGGGATATAAAAAAATAGACTGTATAAAATGCCCACTGATGTACATCGGCCAAATATCCAGAAACCTCCCAAAAAATTATATGAACACTACAGAGATATTCTGCATAACAAAAAAACTAAATCCACTGGTGGTTCACTGTAATACATTTGACCACTGCTTTGGTTTAAAAAAATGCCAGTTTGATTTGAAGAGAATAGAATTCACTAAAAAGAAAATGCATTGAAAGTGTGCTAATCTCACAGTTCTCGATGGTGAATCGAAAACAGAGGCCATACGTTATTTCAACGATCATCGCAAGAACAATAATAACACATATAAATACAGATATATGACATATCTATCTATCTATCTATCTATCTATCTATCTATCTATCTATCTATCTATCTATATCTATATATATATATATATATATATATATATATATATATATGTGTGGATTCCGAGATGAAATCTGGTCTCAAATGAATGGCAAACGCAGGAATGAAATATAGCAAATAAATGTATTGACCTAATAATACAATTGATAATACGGTTAGTAGATCCAGAAATGCGGTTAGTAGCAATAATATATATATATATATATATATATATATATATATATATATATATATATATATATATATATATAGTCTGGGAGATTCAGTATCGAAGTATGACTTACTTCTGAGTCTACGTGCTCGCAACTGTGACTCCTACGAAGCGGTTACCTCACTGTATCAGTGTATCTCTGTTACTGTCTCTCTTCCACCTTCCGGGTATTCACTGGGAGCAGTACAAGTACACACTGGTCGAGTCCACTTGTATGAAAAGGGGTGGGCCCCATAATAATATATATATATATATATATATATATATATATATATATATATATATATGAATAAAGTCAAAAGAAAACTTTATTCATATTGTGCTTTTAAAGATATATTTTGTAAAATTTAAGATATAACTAAATAGTTATATCTTAAATTTTACACACAGACACACACATATATTTATGTCTGTATGTGTGTGTGCATGTGTGTGTGTGTGTGTGTGTGATGCGGAAATGCATTTGAATTCTATGGAGTGGGGAAATTGAACTCTTGGCACCTCCTGCTCTTATATGGCTACAGTACTACATTTTTGCCCTAATTTGGCTCTTGTAAAAGCAGAGGATACGAGGAGGAATCTGGCATTTACTAGAGCGGCGCAGCGTTCCGAGAATTTTCCAGCATCTTTAGGGATAGATCGTATGTAAGTTTGGTTTGAGTTTGTCTTAATAGGCCCCCAAGTCACGGGCCTCGATGAGGGAACATCTGTTCATCGCGATTAAAAAAGGGTTCGCTAGTTGCGGATGGAAATCACTAGTTTGACCAGCCATTTTACCCTATATTGAACTGTTAGAACTCGGTCAGAGGAGCGATCGGCTACCAACTTCTGGTCATCTAGTGTTTCAGATATGAACCCATGTACCGTTTTGTCTTCATCAAAGATATTCACAAATAATCGGTGTAAACTTAGGCAGATCATTTATGTAAAGTAAAAACAGGCTTTAACCAAGAAACGAACAATGCTGAACACCTCCGTAGATCGCTTCGACATCGGAGGACTAGGCATTAACAACTATCTTCACGCACCTATCAGTTAAGAAGGACTTGGTAATTAAAAAAGTATTAGTTAATAGTAAACAAAATAAAGATATTTCCTAATCCGTGAAATGTACACATGGATCATATTTCTTCCTGTATTATTTTGAATGTGCTATAACTTAATTGGGAACGTGGGCAATCGAGATCTACTTTGAATCTATATTTATATATTAACTATATTTATATTTTTTATATGGATATTTTTATGTTTTATTTATTTCTCATATTTGACTTTTTTTATAATTTATTTTTTCTTTATGCTGTAAGCCGCTAAAAGAAACTTTTAAAATCGGGGTTTGTTAAAAAAAAATTGGATTTCTTTTAGTAAAGTGCAGAAGAAAATGTCATTGCACGAAGTGTATATATATATATATATATATATATATATATATATATGTTGTATCGTGTAGATAACGTGGCGTCTTTATGTCTTTCCGCGCCATTCTGTTTGGCTGATATTTTATGCAACCGTCTCTACAAATACTTGCTAAGAATTGCAAAAGTAGAAGAATTCATTTCATTCGCCAATCCTTACACAGCTACACATATGTAGAGTAAAATCAGTATATATACTCTCTCTCTCTCTTTATATATATATATATATATATATATATATATATATATATATATATATATATATATATATGTCTCTCCATAATATTCTGTTTTACTTGCAATAAAATTGCAAAAGAATAAATCCTATACAATCTCGCTTATTGCCAATTTGCAGAAATGGAAAATTTATTCGATACGTCGGATTCAAAATGATAGCATTGAAAGCATAAAAGCTACTAATGTTTTCTAAGTATCCAGGCTGAGGCGCATTAAATGCATGCGCGTTCGGTAAACAGGTTTGAAGCCACGACAACGTCCTAAAAACGTTACCTCTACACAAAGGTGCCAGTCTGTTGATTGTTAAGTGAATAAAAATATAAAACTCAACGTATAACACCGTTTATCGTAAGTGGGCGCAGGAGTTGTTGACTTGTCTGCATCTCTGACGGAATAAAATCATATGCAAAACAAGCGAGAGACAAAGAGAGAGAGAGAGAGAGAGAGAAAGAGAGAGAGAGAACGAAATTTTTTTTTAAAAAAACGAAAGAAAAAGAGTGCTTTGTCTGTGATATGCGTGTATTTGAAGAAAATGCTACTTATAATGTCATCAATGAATTTATGTTCTAAATACAATACGTTGATGTGCGTGCTTATTCATCTGGCAATCGAATCAAAAAAAATCTAAGGAGATATATCAATGTGATCAATAAGTCCGTAGTCTGACACGTATTTTGCTGAATTTTCAGAGATAATGTTCGATGACTCTAATTAATATGCATGATGTATTACAGTAGATATTACTTTGAAAAATGAATAGATATCTATTGTGTTGAATTTATGTCTCCTTCATCATTCGAATTTGTACTTATAGACATACCTATAGACAAAATTCTTTCTGCTACCACGTCTGGTCTGGTGTTCCTGCTATATTGTTGTAGCATATGTACGGACGGTTATATCTCCATTCACATAAATAACAAATGAGAGGATCTTCAGACAAGGCTATGTCGAAGGGCAGAATCTCGTCTCAGGAAACAGTTATCCGATCCCGTTTTACACGGGGTCTACGCGGAATTTTTAGTCTAGCCTACGGACTCGGATACCCCACATTAAATTCGGCCTTGTGCCACATCTGGCCGCGTGGGGCGCTTAGTAGATGTCCAACATTTGGCGATTCGTCTCCAGCTGTGCTGGTCAAACTCTCTGACTCCGGGCGGAGAGGATCCCCAGACGAGGCTTTGTCGAAAGGCAGAGTCTCGTTTTGGAAAACAGCTCCCCGACCCGGTTCTATACGAGGTTTACGAGGAATTTTTGGCCGAGCCTACGGGCTTGGATACCCCATATTAAATTCAGTCTTGTGCCACATCTGACCGCGTGAGGTGGTAGATAAATATCCTGCATTTGGAGATTCATTGCGGAAGTCACTTAACTCATTTCTAGCATCTGACTACTACTTCTACAAGCTGCTGGCGAATCTTATATGTGTTGTTCTGGTCCTAAGTATTATCGTTCATTACTAACCTTCGTGTGATTATTCTATTCAGTAACCTTCCCTGGGTTACAACATATACATTCAGAATTTCTTGATAAAGTCCAAACAATAATCTACATTAGTTCTGACCTGATATCTCGGCTCCAGTCACTTTCCCACCGATGTAGTGTATATTTCTTGTGTGTTTTCTACAAATACTTTCATGATAATTGTTCTGGTTCATATTCTACAAATACAAACTAGAATTATTATACTCTTACATACATAATGGAATATTTAGATTTTTTTTAGTTAGGCTTGGAATCCGTTAATTTTTTGGAATTTGAATGGACGCGTCATTTCTCTTGCAATTCGGAACGCTATAGATTATACTAACGTTTGTTTCACAAGTCGAATGCACATGGAGCATGATTACCCAATGAGAATCAAGCAAAATAAAAAAAAATATATACCTACTTTTCTCCCTCTTTCTCTCTCTTCATATATATATATATATATATATATATATATATATATATATATATATGTGTGTGTGTTTGTGTGTGTGTGTGTGTGTGTGTGTGTGTGTGTGTGTGTGTGTATGCAAGGTTTCTAAACGAACACTTGTTTTTATCTGAACTTTTATATATTTATATTATAGTATGTTCATTCCACTTCGATGTTTCAAAAGACTGGGAGGAGTGTGAACAGGCCGATATGTTATCTATTTTATTTTAAAAAAATAAAGAGAAATTACATTTTATTCATTTATCTATTTGCCATTATTTCAATATATATATATATATATATATATATATATATATATATATATATATATATATATATATATATATATATATATATATATATAAGTGCACAGGTATGCAGAAAATAGAAAAGAACACGTTGGGTGCATAATCCGGAGTTCTTAGTATTTTTTTGTTGTTATTTTAAGAAGACAGTGCTCCATACAGAAGTAGAGCTTTATTATAATGTTTAATAGTCGATCGGTTTGAAAGAACTGGATCAGTCGGCGATCTTCCCGGAAGGGGTCCTCAGCGCACTGTGCGCACTGACAAAACGGAGGAAGCTGTACGGCAGAATGACATTGAGGATCCATCAGCTATGCGTGTGCGTGTGTGTATGTGTGCATGTGTGTGTGTGTGTGTGTACAAATTCTACTGAATTTTAATTTAACTGAAATCTCATGTAATGTATTATTATGGAGTATGGAGTTCATGTTGCTATTTCTTGAAAATATACCTTCAGATCTACCTATGAATAGATTCACAAATATAATTGTATCAATATTAAACTGTTTTAATTGTATCAATATTAAAATTAAAAAAAAACTAGCTTCATCAAAGAGAATGATCTTGATGCACACGGCAAGCAACTCTCTGACTGGATCGACCGATTCGCAATCATGAGGTTCATCACGAGCACGTAGATATCCTTCAATATTTCCTCGTTATTTTGGGATCAATGGCTGATTTCTATAAAGAAGTCGTCACCAAGAGGATTAAAATAAGGTGAGCATGGGGGCCACATTTTTGCGTGGTGCAACTAAACATTCCTTAATCAGTTTACCCAAAAGAGTCAGCTTCTTACAGGAACAGGTAAGACATTAGATCAACGCCTTTATCACCGTATCTATCATCTCTTGTCGGAAGATGGCTTAGTGCAGGTTATGAACCTCGTTGCCCATAACGTCCGTTACCATAACAGATGACGGGAACTATGTGTGCATTGCCATTTGTATCTCCATGGCGCTCGCGTAGGCACCTGTCTTTCTTCCGGCACAGCTGGCCACCTTCAATAAGTTGGCTTCCTCTGAATCGCTGTGGATGGCAGCTATTGCCACAAGCACAAGGCGCCTTTTCATTTCCCGTGTCATATTGAAATCTGTCATGTTAATGCTCTCGATACATGTAAAAGAGTAAGAGAAAATTCGCTATATGCTGCGTAATATTAGCTTATTTCGTCTTGCTCTTCTGGTCAGCTGAATGTTACATTTCAAATAACCTGATGCTCACATCTTTGCGCGTACACACGCACACACAAACACGCACAGGCACTCATATATATATATAAATATATATATATATATATATAAAAAAAGAACAGCAAAGATATATAATCCGGTGTTCTTATACATATTTTATTTTTACAAAATCGTGCTCAATGTAAATTTACAGAGCATTAATATTATAAATTAATTGATTTAAAATATGTTTTTTTCGTTGACAAAGTTCTAACCATGTTTCAAAAATGGAAGCTAAAAGCCACAATTTTAATTTTCAGATTAAATTAAAGACATTAGAAAAAAAAAAATATTTTAAATCAATTATTTATAATATATATATATATATTTATAATATATATATATATATATATATAATTATTATTAAAAATATTATTAAATATACATTTTTCATCAGCAGCAGTAGAAATCAAAAGATTTATGCACAATGCAAACAGTATATAGGAA
Organism: Acanthosepion pharaonis; assembly: GCA_903632075.3. Taxonomy (NCBI): domain Eukaryota; kingdom Metazoa; phylum Mollusca; class Cephalopoda; order Sepiida; family Sepiidae; genus Acanthosepion; species Acanthosepion pharaonis. The sequence goes on from CAHIKZ030004400.1 coordinate 1,055,043, forward strand.
TTGAATTTTGCATGAAACCCAAAGTTGTGCTGCCAGTGAGGAAAATATAAATTATAGTTGTTATTATAATACATCGAGCACTATTTAATTAGCATCAGCACTCACTGTGCAACACTATATATATATATATATATATATATATATATATATATATATATATATATATATATATATATATATATAGTTAAATTCCCAGATGAATTCTGTGGACAAGACAGATTGGTATAAAATGATAACTGGAAAAAAATCTTTGATTTTGTCGACGCGTTTCGTCTTCCGACTTTTTCCAATCCAAAATCCAAATTTAAAAGGAGACGCTTCTCTCTATACTTTTTTCTTCTTCTGGTTAATGTAAAAAAAAATGCCTTGCTATAAAGGTAATTTACATTAACCAGAAAAAAAGTCAAAAGCGTCTATCTTTTTAAATTTGGATTTTTAATGTAACTATAACAACAAAAACATTTCGATTTCATTTTTGCCTTGAATAAGTCGAAAGACGAAACGCGTCGGAAAATCTAAGATTTTTTTTCCATTTGTCGTTTTATCCCATATATATATATAGTCAAAAAATCCTTAAAATTCATCTCGTTTATAATTTATTTCGTGAATCTATTTAAATATTCATTTTTCAGAACAAAGGTTTTTTTTAAAAAAATAATATTTTGAATAATTAAAATATATTCAAGAAATAAATTATAAACGATATGAATATTTAATGATTTCTTGACATTATTATTATTATTATTATTATTATATTATTATTATTATTATTATTATTATTATATTATTGTTATTTACGTTGAGGTCTCTTTGGATTAATATCCTCTTTGAAATTTTCTCTACAAATTATCAATTGATATGATATATATATATATATATATATATATATATATATATATATATATATATATATATATATGTGTGTGTGTGTGTGTGTGTGTGTGTGTGTGTGTGTGTGTGTGTGTGTAGCTTCAAATATATAATACAAGTTAAAGGTTCGTCGCTTAGCTGATTGATGTTACCTTCAGCATCCAGATTACACAGTTGCGTAAACTGACCCGTCCGTCCACTCTTCAGCGGGTATCAACTGTTGACTGCTCATGCTTCTGGATTTTTCTTTTTTATATGCACTTATTATTGGTGCAAGTTTTTTTTTTGCAAAGTGTATGTGTGCATGTGTGCATTCTCACGCGTTCCCCCGTCTGCACGGATGTGCACACGTGAACAATGTCGTAATTATCTGTCCTTTTCCACTTTTTCCACTTTACACCCACACCTTAGTTTTTCTTTCTTTTTTTTCTCCTCTTTTCTTTCACATGTTGCCATTTTGACTTCCGTCTTTTTCTAGACAATTTGTCGTTTTAAATGTTTTTTTATAGATGTTGTTGTGTGTACGTGTATATATATATATATATATATATATATATATATATATAATTAAGATATGAAAAACTTGGTAATTCATATGGGTTGTCCCAAGGAGTATGAAATCCTGAGAGCTCAATGTAAATCCAGTGCTAATATTTTAAAGAAAAAAAGACCACTTTAAGGTTCCATTGTAATAATTTATTTCACCAGAACTTCTAAAATTAAATGAAAAAATTGATGGGTAGTGTAAGTTTTGTAATTTAACAGAGAGTGTAATAAAGCGTGGTTAGAGAGATATGGTAGAGTTTAGAAAGGTTTAATTTAATAATTCTCTCAATCATACTTAGTATTGGGGGAGGAGGAGTAACCAGATCTAGATCTATTTAAAAGGTTTACTTAACGGAAGTGACATATTGAAATGGGAGGTGAGAAGAGAGAAAAGAAAAAGGAAAAGGAAAAAGAAAAGGGAGAGGGAAGTAAAGAGAAAGAGGCTGTAAATGGATTTTACATATGAAGGAGAGGGGTGGTAAGTTTTAGCAATTTATGTAAAAAAATAGATTTTTATGTTTCATTGTAATTTAGATGTCTAAAAATATCCACGAAGAAATTAATTTGATGTTTGCTAGCAATTTAAATGTTTAACTTTTTTTTTTACAAATAATTTAGGAATTTAATATAAGTTAAATACTGTATTTATTAACACATTCATAGAGAACACATTAAAAAAGTTTTAAACTAAAACACTTTGTTTACCCGACCAATAGTACTCTTTTAATATTGTAAAAGTCAGTTAAGGTAAGATCTTTATCAGTTTGAATCTAATTTATGAATGTAATTTTAATTATTTTTTAAATGGATAATCTTTCTTTTAAAGTTTAGGTTTTGAATTAAGATGGAGTAATATTTGAAGGTAATATTAAAGATTTTGATTTTATATATATATATATATATATATATATATATATATATATATATATATATATACCATATATACACTTATGCAAATCCTACATATACATACGTTCATTTATATGTGCAATTACACACATGTAAATGAACGTATGTGGTTCTTTCCTCCTTTCTCCCTCCAATTTCAATATATCACTTCCGTTAAGTTAACCGTCTAAATAGGTCATGGTCTGGTCACTCCTCCTCCCCAATACTAAGTATGCTTGAGAGATATAAATTAATCCTCCCTATACTCTACCATGTCTCTTTAACTACCTTTTACACCTCTGTTAAGTTACAAAAAAACTTATACTACCCATCAATTTTAATTTCATTTCATTTGTCGAAGTGCTATCTGATGATCCGGCCTCATCTAAAAAAGGGCTCTTGTGAAATAAATTATTATAATGGAACCTTAAAGTGGTCTGTTTTCTTTTTATATATATATATATATATATATATATATATATATATATATAGAGAGAGAGAGAGAGAGAGTTTTGAGCGAGAGAAAAACTGCGACACAAACAGAGTTAGAGAAAGAGAGATAGTTTGAAGGAAAGAAAAAGATTTTTCGAGATTGACACGGACATTTTAATGCGAAGTTTCTTCTGCCGATCCTATCTCTCTAAAGAAGAAATTATTATTAGATATAAACATAAGAAAAGGTAGTAGCGTGATTTTTAGTTGTCATCTCTCTGGTTTTGATTTGAGATTTGTATTTCATATATTAGAAAAGGAAAAAAAAAGAAATCTTCAACGCTGAAACGAGTACATTGGAAAACTCTTGCACGACGTAAGGGAACAACCCACAATACACAGAACTACCGACAGACCTGGAATTCCGAAGACCGAAGTAAAAGCCTCACTGGCGAAGTTGAACAGAAACAAGGCAGATGGACCAGACGGAATTTATAACGGAAATGCTGACAGCCTTAGATGACTTTGGTAGAGACAAGATCACCGAAATAACAAATGAAATTTACAACGGCAAAGATATACCGAAAGAAATCAGGAGATGTATTTTCGTAGTTATGCCTAAGAAAACAAACGGTTTCGTTAAAGACGAAGGATCGCGATATTCATGCTCAGAATGTTATCCGAAAGAGCGATACAGATGCCAAAGTACGTGTACCTATGTCTCATAGATTACGCAAAGGCTTTCGAGAAAGTACACCACAAGGATCTGATGGAACTTCTTGATATATTGGAGAAAGATATCAGAATAATCAAGAACCTATGCTGGCAGCAAAAATATGCATGCACATAGAGAACAATTTCAATGAATTATACAAAAATAGAAAAGGGCATATGGCAAGGATGCGTCTTCTCACCCGACCTGTTTAACCTAAAAAGCAAGGCAACCCAGAGAGAATTGGGGATTTAGCATTAGCGGCACAAGATACGCAGATGACACAGTATTGATAGCAGACACGGACATGAAATTATAAAATTTCCCACAGAAGGAAGCGACAGAGAGTGAGAAGAAAAGACAAAGCATAAACTAAAAGAAAAAGGAGTTCACGGTCGTCATTAAGAGGATGAGCCCGAAATGTGATCTGAAGGTCGGGAACATTAGAATCAAGCAGACGCAGAATTTAAATACCTGGGAAGCGTCTTGACAGAGGACGGTAAGTGCGACACTGAGACCTCTAGGCGTATTGGGATGGCCAAGGAAACATTCCAAAAATTTGGCAGAGCACTGAGAGACAGAAGGATATGTTTGGTATCAAAGAAAAGAATACTGAAGTGTTACTGTTATAGGGTTCACCCCTTTTCATATAAGTGGACTCTACCAGTATTACTTGGACTGCTGCCGTTAAATACCCAGAGTTACAGTCCGTGAGGGTAGTCGGATAGAGAGAGGATATAGTGAGAGTCAGAGAATATACGAACGGAGATAGTGTGAGGTAACCTCTTGTAGAAGTCAGTTACAAGCACGTAGACTCTAAGGAAGTCCTACTTCGAGACTGTATATATCCAACTGTATTTGCTACTAACCACGTTCCTGGACTTACTAACAGTATTACTCTTTGTATGATTGCGTAAATACATTTTATTTCTTATATTTAATTATTGCGTTTGTCATTCCTTGGAGACAGAATTCATCTCGGAATCCACAACAGTTACGTTACATCTGTCCTTCTTTATTGGGCAATTTCCTCAAAGATGAAGAAGAGACCTGAGGCGACAGAGATGTGGTTCTACAGAAGGATGCTAAGGATATCATGGACCGAGCGTGTGAGCAACGATGAGATCTTAGGTTGCAAACAAGGAGGAGGCTTATACTTAATATTAAGAAGAGGCAGCTGAAGTTTCTGGGACACATAATGAGGAAGGAGGGTCTGGAGAATCTGATACTCATGGGTCGAATAGAAGGAAATTGAGAAAACAACGCGTGACATACCTTGCGGACTTAAGCAAGTGGATGACAGAACGTAGTCTGGGGGAGGAAGCAGAGAGAAGGTTCTTGTTGAGAGCTGCAAGGGATAGAGGGAGGTGAGGGGCCATGATCGCCTACGTCCTGAAAGATTATGGCACATAAAAGGAAAGAAAAAACTTCTGCTAGATTGGCTACATGTGTGTTCTTTCTACCCAGCTCTGAGGAAGAAGTTAAATGCCCTTACCTTTCCAAAATGAAT
>CAHIKZ030004400.1:1065000-1087500 GCA_903632075.3 Acanthosepion pharaonis
TATATATATATATATATATATATATAAACGTAAATATAAATTACATATATGCATATAAGTACATGATCCAATAAAGAGGATTAAGCTTTTTATTCAATTTTACTTTCATTCGTAAAAGTGTTTGCTTTTCTGAACATACGTCACGTAAAAACTGTTCAAATTGTTCTATATGTCCAAGCGTATCAATGATTTTTTTATCTGAATATCTATATCTATATCTATATATATATATATATATATATATATATATATATATATATATATGTGATGGAAATATTTTCTTGTTACTTTTGCCCAGTTTCAGCACGTTTCATAGTTAATATTATTGAGATTTTTTTTATCATTAACGCTTCCATTATTTTTTAACTTTTTTTTCTATATAGATGAGGTTATTGTGGTCATATTTTCCACATGTATGAACACGGACACAATGTGCTGATCTTTTTGGGAAAATAAAATCATACTAATATATGGGTTCCAGTAAAAATAACGTTGAAAGTCATTATATATATATATATATATATATATATATATATATATATATATATATATATATATATATATATATTTGTGGCCTTGTTAGGACCAGAAATAAAGACACAAGAGAGGAATTGAGTTAAACAAATATATTAACAGAAACAGTAATACAAAAATATACAAACGAGAGTGTTACAGCAAGAATGTTCAATCCGACTGTCAGAACTGACTGCTGGAAACTTTACTCCTAAAAAGCAGTATTCGCTCATATTTATAGCTGGGAGAATCCATGCGTGCATGGGTAAATTACCATACACACACACACACACACACACACACACACACACACACACACACACACACATATATATATATATATATATATATATATATTGTGTATATTTAGGCAGCAATTCTTCATTAATGCATGTTTCATTAAATAATATAGACAAGTTTTGTCTATTTATTTTGAGTAAGTTCCTTTCATATTGTCTGATAAGCTTAATTACATTATCGTTGAAAGACGAAAGAAAAACACCATATTGATACATGTTTAAATCCAGTCTAAGCTTTCGGCTTACACAAGCCATTATCAAAGATGATAATTTCAATAAATCAAACAACACGCGGACGAAACAACAATGATAGTCCGCCTTTGCTGCATGAAAATTTCCAAGTAACGACAAACTCGTATATACGAGACGCGGAAGCGAAAATCGCGTCGCAGTTCGTGACGTCACACATGGCCACGCGAGAATGAAAAACGAGAAGTATTAAGTATGGGAAGCCGTTGGTATAAACCAATGGCTTCTGTTATAAATTATGAGTTTGTGTCTATAATTTATGCGTGTAAGTCTATCATAATTGTTTGTCTATGCGGGATTTAAAATGCATATTTGTGTGCGTGTGTTTGTGTGTGCGTGTAGTAAGCTTTATTAGAAAATTTTAAAAGGTATTATATTTTCTTTCTTTCTCTCTCTCTCTATATATATATATATATATATATATATATATATATATATATATATTTATATATATGTGTGTGTGTGTGTGTAGAATCTGGGTCTGTAAATATATAGACACGATATTAATAGCAGAAACGTTTCAGATGCAAGCTAATTATGAACTTCAATATTTATATATTTAATAGTTACCAAAAATCGGCATGAAAAAAAAAATCACTTATAATCAACAGGTTATCTTAAAGTTTTAAATAGTAAGAACAAATGTATAATCTTCCATTAATCAAAAACAACTTTATAATTTGATAATCTCGTGAATTTAGTTTTACGGCAGTGTTTAAATGGTTAAAATGTTAGCAGACAGTTACAAAATTTAAGATTGTTAAGATGATGATAATTGTTGTTGTTGTTGATGATGATCTTCTTCTTCTTCTTCTTCTTCTTCTTCTATATGCCCTGACCCACAACTTCCTGTCTATTGCACGTCGTGCGTATGACGATGAACTCTATCCGGCAGCAAGGCCTCTTATCGGGAGGTCTTGTGGAACATGGAACCACCTCTTAGTTGCTGTTTGACCCACGTCCACACTGACACAGAGTAGTAGCACCAGTCAGGGTCCCAGCGATGGGCAAATAGTGAAAACACAAACTGCGGTCAAAACATGAAAATACATTAGAAAAACATTACCAGCAATATATTTTCATAGTATAAAAAAAAAAAAAAAAATAACAGCAACACATTTTGGGGAAAAAAAAGAAAATTAACAAAGATCACGATAAAACAAAATTTCGACATTAAATGACCCATAAGTTGTTGATATGCCGTTAAGCAAACCAAACTAATCGAACCAAATCAAACCAGTCGATTGCAGCTCTATTTTTGTCTTTTTTTGTTATCTCTCCTAATCCATGTTCTGATAATCATTTATAAAAGCTCATTTAGGCGATACGATGAATTCCTCTGTCCTTCAGTATGTGAGTGTCTCATTCTCTAAGCCGTCTTTCCTCTTTATTTGTCCTAGAAATTTCAACCGTTTCTTCCTGATTCGAAGCATTAATGTTTTTTTTTGTTGTTTTTTTTTTGTTGTTTTTTTTTGTTTCCATTTTTCCTTAAACTTCATCGTTGTTCACATGTTCTCTCCATGGTATTCTCAGCCTTATTCTGTCGAAAAACATTTCTGTTGCCTGAAATCTTTCCTTCGTCTGTGATTAAGTTTTCCGATATTCGCTGCCATATAGGAAGACCGATATTACATAACATTGAATTACTGTTTTCTTTATGTCTATCAAAGATTTCCTTTTTCTTAAGACTTTGCTTAGCTTTTGGAACGTATCTTTTGTTACTTCATCGCTTCTTCGACTTTCAGTGTCACATTTTTCGTTCTCTATTAAAACACTTTCTAGATATTTAAATTCATGTTTCCAATTCGTAGTTCACAATTTAGGTTGTTCTTTTCGCTGGCAACCATGCAGGATATGTGGTAAAACTTATATTAATTTTATAAATATTTAATTAATATTCAGGTTATAAACATACATAGTCTTAATAATGTGTTAATAATATATTATTGATGGATAGATTTACTTGTTTAACGGCATATCAACACATTAAGGGTCATTTCAGGCCGAAATTTAATTGAAATATTTTTAATACAATTTTATGGTTTCAACTACTGATAAAATATAGAGTTGGTCATTTTGCTTTGAAATTGTATTTTTCATATAAATATACATTTTTATACTTATATAGTGTTTGGGGGTTCACTATTTATCCCAAATTGGGACCCTTACAGGTGCTACCACTCGGGGTCAGGATGAACCTGGGAACAACAGCAATGAAGAGCTGGTTCAACGCTCCTCAAAACTTCCAATCTGGCGATCAGAGGCCAGGCTGCCAGATGTCGTTTTTAGTCATATACAGGAAAATTTAATAATATATTTAAAATATATTCTTAGTGGATAAGTTAACTTGCTAGCTAGTTAGCTTGATAGATAGATAGATAGATAGATAGATAGATAGATAATTTTCCCAAAGTCTGAATAAGTATAGAGATACATACGAAATCTCAGGGACATACTATAAGAACATGTCGATGATTGATTTTTTTTTAATGATGCATCAACACTCTGTGGGTTATTTAAAGCCGGAATATATTTTGGATTGTAATAATAATAATAATTTGGGTGTGAATATTGCATTACTATTTTTTTTTTTTTAAGAAATACAATTATTTTTTCAAGCTTACTCTTTAATCCATAACTTGGGGAGGAGAAAGGTTAATATAATTCCCGAAGTTTTTTTTTTCTTTTCGCGAGTAATTTTACGAACCTGACTGGAATTCGAACTCAGGTCCCCAATTTACGTAACGTTAAAAATTGACTGTACATATTGAAAGGGGTGGGGCAGATGGAACCAGAAACTTTTCTACTGTGTGAATGAATGGCAGAGCGGTCACCAATATGGGTGCTTAAAAAGTCAAACGTTAGTTTAGTACTACAAAAAACAGTAAGATATGTAAACACTATTATTGCTAACATCTTGAACACGGCACGTAAAATAAAGCGGCAGAGACTCTTATCTATCTCTCTAAATAAAAAAAAAACGAATTGAATGCACGGAACTTAATGTAATTCAATAAATAATTGGTTATATTAATTTTATTATCAATCACTAGATCTTCTGCGTATTCAATATTTTCTCTTTCCTGTGGTGTTAGCGTTCGCGCAGAATTAATCGGAATTCGCCTCCCTGATCCATTGTGCTTCATTTCTATTCTTTTGACTATCCATTCATTTCAGTATCTTTTTGCTAGTGTCTTATATTTTTTTCCTATTATTCTTATTTTCATGAGGTTGCGAAACGGAATCTTGAGTGCGTATTCAGATCAACCTGAACAATCTTTTCGAATAATGGATGACTGGACCTCATATGAAGTTGCATTGGAAACAAGCGAATTCATAGGAAAATAAAAATGAGATTCCTGTCTAGACACCGGAATTAGAAACTGCCATTAAACTAACGGTCAAAATAGTTGATTGGACATTTCTCCGCTGTTAAATCGCCTGAATTTCTTCATTATCATTGTGTGTGTGTGTGTGTGTGTATGTGTGAAATACACAGAACAATCATCATCATCATCATCAGATAGATAGATGTGAAAAGATGAACATAAATATGAACAAACTGAAATAGACAGAGAAAGAGAGAGAGAGAGAGAGAGGGAGAGAGAGAGAGAGAAAATACAGACTTACGTAGGGAAATTATGATGGATATCTATTTTATTTTATTGCTCATTGATTTTAACAAACGAACCTATTTTTTTATTCATCTATATGCCTAAATATGCAGCAAATATATATATAATATATATATATATATATATATATATATATATATATATATATATATATAAAGGAACGGAATAGCGAGCTAATGATAGATAGATAGATAGATAGATAGATAGATAGATAGATTGATAGATAAGATTATTCATTCTAGTAGGTAAATATAGCGAGATAGAAAAATACGCATGTACTGATTGATAAATAGAAAGTTTTTTTTTTTTCCAAAAGTTATTTTATTTTATAACATGCATAGAGTGGGACACTTGGTGCGGTACGCACTCTCTAGACTAGCGGATACGCTGTTAGATTAACCATAACCATATACTGTATAGAAAAGATTGAGTGCATGGACATTTTGATATTATAGACTAGGTGGGCGCGCCAAGAGCATTTAAATTGAGGACTATTAGAGATTTAAAACCATCGCAACTTTTTCGATAAGTTGTTTTGATTTCCCAATCCTATATTACTTTTCTCTTTGTATCTTTCGAGGATGTGCAGTTTGACAAAGAAATCTCCTGGATATATTAAGGGTCTTCAAGTGAATCGAATTAAGACTGAAAACAATCATGAAGTTGGATAAAAAATGATTTCAAAAGCATTTTTATTGTGATATTCACCCTGAGCCACTCGAGCTAGAGGGTCACAGAATAAGAGGCACAATTTATGGGTGTATGTAGGGGAGATATCGTTTAACCCTATACTTGAATATGTTAATTATGTAGTGATGGGGGAAGCATCCTCTTGGGAGTTGGTTCCTCAAAGCAGCCGTTCATGTGAAAAAAATTTCGTTTGTTTGTTTAACGGCATTTCAACTTCTTATTGGTCATTTATGGAAGCACGGTGGAGTAATGGCTAGCGGCTCGGATTGAAAAATCGGAGAGCCGAGTTCGAATTCCAGTCACCATATTCACTTACATGCTAATACCCTTGGGAAATGTATCAATCCTCTTCTTCTCCAGCTATGGGTAAATAGCAGGACAGACTTGGTTCTATAGCCTTGGATGGCAATTGGTTTAGCGCAGAGAGAAATGGCAACTTACTGCGGGAAAGAATCTGCCTCATCAGTAATGTATGGAATGTTACATGATCGCCTAAGCGTGTATCATATATAGCACATAACTGATTGATGGTTCATTTAATGCCGAAATTTAAGTTTTTCCGAAGTATTAGTAATTTGTTTTACAAAAATCTATATATGATATTATGTTTTTATTTCCTTGCAGTAATGTAATGCTGGTCTTTTTTTTTTTGATTTATAAAACAATGTTTTTGTTTGAGTTTGGGTTTGACCAATTCTTAAAAAAAAAAAACAAAAAAAAAATTAATTAAGACATGCGTGTCCGTCAACCTTAAACAATAATCTTTATCAATTTTATTTTTCAGTCTTTATGATGGTCGATACTTGATCTATCTCTTATTGTTACATCCCCGGGCAACGCCGGGCTCTACTGCTAGTATGATATATAGTCCACCACTAGCAGACGTCGTTGGCGAGTATTGTATTTTGTTGATGTTATAAAAATTACACTTTCATTTCCAACCTCCTTTTTGGTTATTCCTCATTCAGTAACTTTTTCTAGGTTACAACAGATTGCTAAATGCTGCTCTCACTGCGGTCGTGCACAATAGTATGTGGCGTAATTGAAATTCTAGCTAGGGACCTGCGCTCGCATATATTGCTAAAAATAAATGACAATCCGTATTAACACTTCTCGGACCAAATTTACTCTGATCTGTGTGCTGTGGTTGCCTTTTGAACTGTCACTGCTGCCTTTAAAATACGATGGTCATCTGTAAAACATAGCCGTCCAGCACCTGGTCTTTGAGTGTAAGAATCTTCAACTGACCACTCTTAAAAACAGTTAATCAATGCCGATTTGTCACTTCAAACATAAGCGAAAATTCAGTGAAATATGCAACTAGACTTTCCAGGTTGCAGAATTCTACCTCACATAGAGGGCTCGAAAACCGGAAAAAACGTGCTTTTCCATGACAAGATAACTGAAACATTCACAGCGGTGTATCTTTCTCCACATGCGCCAATCTTTAATGCTCAGAAACACGTACTGCACTGGTCTCATATTGAAAACTTAAAAGAACAACTGCTAAACCCAAGCCTGCATATCCCGTACCCTATAGAAATCTATATCGTCATTTCTGGTATTATAATTGCAATTTTCCATCAGTGTATATCCATTTAAAATTCATAATATTACCGGATTTTGACATTTAACACATACACTATATTCGCATTCATGTTTCTATAGAATACAGTAAGTTAGATTTCACAATGCTTCCGATTGACTCAAGTCATATATTTTCACTTGCAATAAAATTATCTCTAAAGTCTTTACTGAAAACCGCACTGAAGCCGGATTTCAATAAAGTTATTGTGGCTGATTGGTGTGGTAAGGATTCACTTGGATTTACTCCATAAAAACGGTGCCCGAAAGAAAGCTGCTTACATGTTTTGTGCATTAACTAATCGAAAATGGAAACGTCCGAGAGTGACAGAAAGTTAGAGATGTATATATTTAGTCTATTTACTTTCTACTTTCAAATTGTTATTTTTATCTTTTCTTCTTAAAGACAGTATTCTGGATTCCTGAAATTGTCAATTAACAATGGCATCTCCGACGTGAAAGTAGACATTACGAATATTTTCTTCCCTATTGAGTTCACACGTTTGATCGACGGCGAAGTCCTTTATCGGAAAGTCCCTGTGCCTAAAGATAAAACCTTTCAAAATAAACACATAAAAAAGTAAATATATATATATATATATATATATATATATATATATATATGTCAAGAAATTATATTCATTCGCTATCTACTAAATGCATTATTTTCTTTACATACATAGTTTTAGGTGCTTATATAACAACACACACACATATAATTTGTTTCCTGATTCGTGGGTGAAGTGGTTTCGTATATCACTTAGTGGCACTAGTTGGAGAGTAACCTTAGATATAAGCCTGTATTTTAATAGTCAGACAGGTTCTAAACTCTCAAAAGTCAAAACAGGTCCTGACCTCATGAAAGATTGCGCTCAGGTGACATCTCGCACATCAATTTAGCCCTCTATAATGTCCTTTTAATAGCTATACAGATACGCACGCAAGCAACACACCTGTGTTTGTAGAGGAAGAGATTTAACTCTAATTGAGATTTAACTCTAATTTTATGTATGTAATCGTATGTATGTAATAATTAGCTACTTGATGCATTTGCAGGGGAAGAGATTTAACCCGAATGAGATTTAACCCTAATCTTACTCCATGAAGATAGCCAATCGGGATGAACGCATTTCGCCAAAAATATTGGTAAATAGCTTTCCAATTTATGAAACTTATGTTTTATACTTAATATAAAAATAAGGTAAATACAAAAATAGGCTGCCAACTGCTGAAACATCCTGATGAGTGAACACACACACATATATACATATATATATATTATTTTTTTCTCCCTAAATCCACAAAATGACCAAAAGCTGAATCATGAAAACATATAAACTGAAATCCCAGAAAAATCTCCACCGTGTAACAAGCTACTTGAACCTTTCGAAGGCGATTTGCTTAATTTAATTAAAAAGATTAAGTTCGGAAATTCTTCAAACTACTTCCAAGCTAAAATTGGTAAAGACATTAAAAACATAAAAAAAAAACTCCAGTAAATTATGGATTAAAGCCGACAAATCCAAAAATATCTGTAAAATTTTCTAACAAATGTGGACTTGCCAACAAAACGGACAAATTTAATATGAAAGATGCAAACATTCTATTCAAGGATCATAAACCGAACATTATCAATAGCTTGCAGTCCCTCTAAATCTGAGTTGGGATTAATTTCTAAGAGCATTCTAAAGAAAATAACATCATGTGTCCTGGATAAATATTCAGTCAACCTGTGGAAGGACTCGGCTGAGACGATTAAATGGTTCCTAAAGATCCCCAATAAAAGGAAAGCTACTTTCATCCAATTTGACATCTTGAATTTTTGCCCTTTTATTTCGGAGGAACTATTAATTAACAGCCTTAATTTCGTTAAAAGATATGCCGAAATAACGGAAAATGACCTGGATATTATTTTAACGTCAAGAAGATCAATACTTACATACAATGACGCTACTCGGGTGAAGAAGAATAATGAAAGTTTCGATGTATCTATGGGAGCATTCGACTCTGCCTAAATTGCAGATTTAGTGGGCAAATATATTTTAGACACCTTGAGTAGATTAGTTAACCTTAACCAAGTTGGAATTTATAGAGATAACGTCTTAATCATTGTCCCTAATAACAATGGTCCTTTGACTTCCAGCTTACATAAGAGGATAATTAGGGCCTTCAAATACCTAGGCCCTAAGATTGAAATATCTTCCAACTTTAAAATAGTCAACTTTTTAGATATCGCTCTCAACCTCCCTAATGAGACTTTTAGGCTCTTCCATAAAGTTGATCAAACACCCCTATACATCAATATCCACTCTAACCACCCGAAATCTCTAATAGATCACATCCCCAAAACTGTTAACATCTTCCAGCCAAAAATAAAATATATACAAATAGGCTCTCAAAAGTAGTGGTTTTAGACAGGAATTAAACTATAACGAAGAATTAGAAAATCATAGTAATAATAAATCTAAAAATAGAAAGAGGAAAGTAGTATGGTTTAACCCACCGTATTGCAGGCTTTCCAACATTGATATAGCAGGTGTTTTTCCTAAGGTTAATAGAAAACATTTTCATAGAAACATCCACTATATAAATTTTTCAATAGGAAAACACTGAAAATTAGTTATTCATGTGTAAATAATATGTAGAAAATTATATATTCCCACAATTGTTACATACTTAGTAACTACCACAGTAGTGAAGCTCGATCAAGGAGCCTCACCTGCAATTGTAGAAGTACAGCTAATTTTCCAATCGGGGGGAAATGTATGTATGGCAATGTAGTATATGAAGCAGCAATCTTCCCCGGAGAAAATATCAACCAGAAAAAAGATATATAGTTATATCTGCCGGTAATTGGAAGCAGCGTCTATACAACTATAGACATTCTTTTATATATCGATACCTTAAAAATTAAACTTCCTTATCCAAACACTACTGGGATCTGGTGGATAAGGGACTAATCCCACATCTTGAATGGAGATACTTATCAAGAGAGAGAACCCATAATAACTTCCACGATCGGTGAGATCTATGAATTGCAGAAAAATATTTTATTATTAAAGATAAAAATCAAGATGAGTTGCTGAATCTTCGTAGTGAGATCATTTCCAAATGTAGACATAAAAAACGTTTTAAGACATAGACACGGTTTTATAAGGTGCTGTTACCTATATATATCTTGGGTCACAAACATCAGTCTTGACATTTAAATTGAATGACACTTATAATTATCTATATATATCATTGTCTGTGTTTATGTGTTGTTCTATATATTTTTGGATCATTTAATTTGTGTTAACAAACTTTATTCATATGTTGGTATATGTGTATGTGGGTATGTAGGTAAAAAGTTTTCCTAAATAACTGATATACAAAATCTGATAGTTTTCTGATATTTTTATATGTCTAGGTATATATGTAGATTTAAGAGATATATACGCGTTAATCACTCCGTGGGTTTAATATTATTAACGGTTATTTGAGTGTTTTAAGATAACTAATTTTTCAATAATGCAGGAATTATGTCTATATTCTTTTCCGTTGTAAGATTTAGCTCTTGGTGCAATATCCCACTTGATACTAGGTGTATTACTAACATTTTTTAATTACCCGAAATATTTATAGAGAGCAGTGCTGGTCTCGTATTTTATGTTGCCTAAAGACTTTCGATGATCGTAGAAACACCTATTATGTTATTAACACCTGCACTATATGTGCGATATATATTAATTACAAATATGTATTTAAGTGTGATAGTAGACTGATATCTCGGCTCTTCACTTTTACTGTTGAAACAGTTACATGTAAACGCCTCTTCTACTCCAACAGTTTAATCTCACGCACTTCCTGACAGTTGAACTCCCTTCCTCTTACTTGCTTCCCTGATAAACATAATCTTCAAACATTGAAATGCATTGTCAACCAGCATCTTCTGGTACCTTGTTCCCCGTTTTCAGTTTGTGTGTGTGTGTGTGTGTATATATATATAATATATATATATATATATATATATATATATATATATATATATATATATATGTAGGATTGGGGTATACGAAATAAATTCCAATAAATGAAAATATTATTCTTAAAAGAGTGCTCAATACAGAGTAGAGCAAGTATAATTTATTCGAAAATTATGACATAAATATTTTATAAAATCACTATAAAAATAGCCATTTTGTTTCAACCCTTCTGGTGCCTTATCAGTTGATGGTATTGAATGTAGAATAAAGAATTTTGAAAGGTTCACATCAGCTAAACACCCCAAGATATGGGGAAAAGCTGCTACATAAGCTGCAATGACCAATCAAAATATAAGTATATGAGAATTCAAAAAAACTTGACAACGAACCTTGATTATAATTGTTAATGCCTTAATATTAGGGTCAGACTAAAATAGAAATCATTCTAATTAATATTAAATTTTACTATGAAATTAAAATTAAAACTTACGAATCTTAAATTTTAAATTTAATCTGTATTTAATCTATTTAAAGAAGAAACTGAGGAAAAATACATATAATTTATTATTTATTTTGTTTTAATTGAAAATCCAAAATCTCAGTTAGAGTAAGCGTTAATCTAATTGGGATGTAAAACATCTTTACATCTTGGATACATTTGAAGTGGTGATATGGGCAGGGGAGGACAAAATCTTGCAAAAGAAAATACATACACAATCAGATTATAATAAACAAACACGTAGACATATTAAGACATACAAACACGCAAAAATACGAACGAAATATATATATATATATATATATATATATATATATATATAAAAACAAAAAAACTGTCTCTTTAACTACCCCTTTTACGCTCTCTGTTAAATTACAAAAACTTGCACTACCCATCAACTTTAATTTTATTTTTCGCTTCATTTCATTTTTGGAAGTGCTATCTGATGATCCGGCTTTCTTTAAAAGTGCTCTGGTGAAATAAATTATTATAATGGTACCTTAAAGTAGTCTGTTCTTCTTTTAAATATTAGCTCTGGATTTACATTGAGCTCTCAGGATTTCATCGTCCTTGGGATTACCCATACGGATTACCAAGTTCTTCATAACTTATATATATATATATATATATATATATATATATATATATATATATATATATATATGTCATATATTATTGGGAAATGAAATATAAAAATGTCTCCCGAAAAAAAATTATTATTTACAAAAAGCATACGATATAATGCAAAAAAAAAAAAAGATGTGTTTGTTTAAAAGAAAATGACACGTCATAAAACTCCCCCAAATAGTATCACATGGATTAAAGAAAGGTGGTAGATATGCTGTCCGATATGATCACTATATATATCATCGACAAAAAAACAAAACAAACTCTAAAATGCTGAAAGAACTTTTTTTTTTTGACAATCTCTCTATTTACGCTATCTCTAGCCCTTTCGTTATATCAAGCGAGTCACTTTAGCTGGTAGAGTTGATATTTATACATCAACACTAATTCTGGAAAAGGCCCATGTAGATTCGGGAATAAATTATTGGATGTCATTAAAGGACCACACATCATCCATCAGAGACAGTGAAAATTTATTCAAATATAATCTAACACACTCACACACACACATACACACACACACAGACGACTAGATAGATAGATAGATAGATAGATAGATACGAATAGGATGTGATATATAGGTAGATATGAATATAATACATTGATATGAAGAGAATATTTTGAAAAAAATATATCTATAGATAGATAGGCAGATAGATGCACATCCATTTTAGGTAGGTAATGAAGGCATGAAACCAATATTAATCTATAATTTGAAAAACCGTTTAAGTGACACAAGGCTTAATGAAAGTTAATGACAAAGAAACAAAGAAACATTATGAATATATATATATATATATATATATATATATATATATATATATATATATATGGCAATATTTAAAAAATCTGATCAAAGCTAAAGGCATTTTTCAAAATCAAATTTTATGCAACATCTTAAAAGCTAATTAAAAATGTATAAAATTCAAACAATAGGCCACATGCGAAATTTAGATCTCTGATAAATTAAATGAATCACTCTCACAAAAGAAAAAAAAAGAATATTTTAATAGCATGAAATGGCAAATTTTCCACAGAACAAATACAATAAAAAGACACTTTATGGAACCATTATAAAAAAAATTATCGGAAAATAAAATAAAATGGAATGTTAAAACAAACAAAAATTCAGAGACTCAATATATAAGTTTTGTGATGTTGGACACGTATGCTATGTCAAGCGAAATCTCGTTATCACTTCAAAAACTTCTCGTTATATTCGAGACTTCGTAGACGCCGGAACTAGTAGTAACCCTCTTAATAATACCCGCACCAATAATACTTGTTCAAAAAGTAATCGCCAAATAGTGTAATGAGGGGAAGAGAATCTTAATCCATATAATGGTAGAGTAGAGAGAGTAAATGTATAGCCATATTGGATAGACAAGTAGAGTGAACAGTGTAGATTTATTGTATGAAATACACTCAATTTTGGCACAAGAACTCATCCATCATCAATCATTCCTCCATATACCATAATACCGCATACTCACAGGGACACAAAACGCACCCCATGACATAAAAATTTAATGATTATAAAATACTATACATAAAAATCTCTACATGATATAAAGTGAAGGGGAGGGGATGCACCCCCAAAACAAAATTGAAATATCAACAAACAAAATTAAGATAACTAATGTTAGTCGGGCCCATCCAACCATCAAAAGAGAGGCCGCTGTATTCTGCCTTTAGACAGAGTCCAGAAGCTCTCCCGCTAAGAGAGAGGAAAAGGGTGAAGTAAATACGGCCATAGAGAGAGAAGAAAACTGATTCAATCGAGATGAAAAACAGGGGCCAAAAAATAAACTGGGGAAGTTGGGAATCTCAACTGGGATCATGACCAAAGATGCAGCCCGGAACAGGATGGGGAACAACACTTACAGTAACTAGGTACACCAAAAATGTTCTGATCTAACCAGGAGAGGGCTCCACAGGAAACCACCCAGATGTGACTTATATAGACCTAAAAAAAAAATCAAGATTAGCTCCGTTCATGCGAACCAGGCTGGAGTCAGTCACCCACCTTTTACTGAAATCTGTCAAAACCAACCGTTCTAATCTCCATTTTGAACTGGTGCTCAAAAATCCGTTCAGATCTGGATGAGAAAGACGGATGCGTCGTAGTCTTCCTCCCGTCGGGCCACACAAAACACCATTCGGCCCGTGGCCAGCAGCAAAAAAATACGGAGGCGACACACAGATCCTTCACGTCCCCCACTAATTCATGATACAATAGTCTCCGAGGCCGAGAAATGTCACTGAACTGAAACTTGCTGAGGAAACTCGACAAAATTCCACGACTTCCACGGCGCTTACCCCAAGAAGTGGGAGGAGTGATAGTAAGGCTAGAGAATACGTCCCTAATACTCTACGCCAAAATTGATCCCTCCATCAAAACGCGGCGTAGGATGACTCATTAGATGTGGCGATCCAAGCCCGTCTTCTTTATGGACCCAATGTTTGCGACGATCCCACAAGAGAGTGATCAATAAACCCTCGATCGCCTCCATAGAGTCTTGCAAAGTCGGAGTACAGCCAAACGTTAAAGGATGAGGGAAAAGACGTAAGTGGCACACACCTCAGACCTACCCTTTAGAGACAACCTCCTTCGGAGACAAGTCTGAACAGACACACCGACTTTTGCCTGCAATTCTGACCAATTCTTCTTCAGCTAGAGTCCGGACATGAAGAACCACACTCCAATAATGCGGACGAGTTCATCAGTCCATCCAAAGGGCCCCGGAAGCGCGCCCCACTTCCAAGCAGCTAACTGCAAGCCGGAAGACTTGTTACGTTTAATCTTGGCTCTGTCACCTTCTCGTACCGTTCAAGCGCCTTCTGTACCACCTTAATGTCATGACGGCACGAGACGAAAATGGATAAGTCATCAGCGTAGGCAGAGTCCTATCGGGGAAAACAGCGATTCCGCGTTGAGCCAGACTGCACGCTCTGTCCTTCAGCTGGTGAAGGAGGAGCTCCAACGCCAAAGCATAAAGTAAGGACGACAGCGGTCGACCCTGTCGGACCGACCGAGAGAGCGCAAAAGCGCCCGACCGCTTCACGTTCGCCTGTACCACAGCACTGGGGAAGGGACACAGGAGGCTGATCCACTTGCAGAAATCGGGTTGGAATCCGGCAGCCTGCAGGACATCAGCCAGGTCCTGATAATTGACTCTGTCAAATGCTTCAGACTGATGTAAATTGAAAATCAGGACAAAGATATACGACAGCCTCAAGTACAATTCATAGGGCAGACCATCAAGATCCGGCGACTTGCCTCTGCCAACCTTTTTCAATGCCAAGTAAACTTCGCCCTCTGTGATCTTACCCACGCAGCTAGCCGCATCGGTCGGCAAAAGCCGAGGAAAGTCTGCAAAATAGCTGCGCAACTCGTCGCCACTGAGACCAGCCTCCTTGGTAAAACGGCTCTCGAAATGCCGCGAAACGCCTTGCACATGTCATTGGTCGGCTTCAAAGTATGCTCCTCCGGGGTAATGACCTCACGAATGTATCGATCGGGACCTCGAGGGATCTCTTCCTTGCTCAATTCAGCGTCCATGTTCACAGCTTTATTAGACATATTGTTTAACCTATGTCTAAATACATGACGCTGGTAGCGCTTGCTATCCTTACACTTCAGTGCCTGCCTAACTATGGCTATCTCAAGGGAATCCACCCCCAGTCTCCGCCCGGGACAGACTATCCTCTAGAGACTTCACCTTTTTAGCTTTATGTAGAGCGAGTCGTTGGCTATATTCGGTGGTGAAGAAACTAATCCTATCCTTAAACGTCTTCCCTCACCTACTCCCAATGACCTCCCCTACTAATTCCGCTGCATTAATCTAGTCAGCTGTTGCTGAAAGTTTCGTCTGTCCATGAAGAACAGATTGAACTTCCAGTGTCCAGCCATTCATAGCCTAGAACCTAACATCATCCAGGCACAGACGAGTTTATGATCTGAGTAGTCTAGCCGGTGGAACTAAAATCCTGGTCGACCGTTCTTAATAACATTCTATCCAAGTAGTTGGCTACCTAGAGAGATGGCCAATTGCTGGCCCACGTGCACATCTCCTTCGGATGATCGACCCGAAATCTATCGACGAGCTCAAAATCGCTGATCAGATTAAGCAAGCTACGACCTCCCGATGACTTCTCGCTAGTGAAGGAGGAGCTCCCAGTCACTCATTAAAACTAAGCGCGACGTATCCACCAGGAACGGCCCCAACCGACAGAAATGTCGACACATCCTCCTGATCATTGGGCGTATAAACCGCAATGACCCGAAACGAAACACTGCTCACGGCAATATCGGCCACGACCAGCCAGCTCTCCACGCCCGCATGGACAACATCTACCCTTGCATCCAGGGAACGCTTGACTAACAAGGAAACACCTCTGGCCTGCCGGTCCCCGTATGCTGAATAAACGAAGTCGCTAGACAGCACTTGAGCATCGACGTCGCAAATAAAGTGTGTCTCCTTGACCGCTGCCACCAAAGGACAGAAAAATTCAAAGTAAGCGGGCAGCCTTAGCGGCATCTGTCAGGTACCTCGCATTTAAGCCAGCTAGCTTAATAGACATCTTTTAAGTGTAGTTTCGTTAAATAGAAACTGGATGGAAATCTACGGGATGGAGTAAGACTCTGACGGATTGTCCCAAGATTCTGGTGCCTATGTCGGACGTAATTCGACCCTCTGAGACAATTCCGCCGGCGTCTGTAGGGTAGGTTAATTTTAGGTTCCTATATAAGCAGGGATGGAGAATAACCTATCCCCTCACTGTGCTCATTTGCGACATTTTTCGTAGCTTCAGTGTTCCAAGTTGAACCATTTTTATATAAAGGAAGGTCCCGTAGCCCCCGCCAAGTGATCCCAAAATTTCAGATTCCCCACTGTGTTCCTGATGAGAGCCGTCACACCAAGTGTGTCAAGAAATTTTCGGGGGTTCTCCGTCGATTTGCCGTCCACGGAGGTACATTTAAGTAGAGGTCTTAGAAGGGCTATCTTTTGGACTGAGAGGACTCTGAAAAGAGATCTCTCAACCTGTCAACTAGCCACCTCCTTAGGGAATGTTTTCTTTGTCTTGGGAGAGGTTTTCTTTTTTCTACTGGCGAGATGGATTCTTTGGGGGATGGAGATGACGAAACTTTAGCGGAGTAAGCGGTGAGGCTCTTAGCTTTTTTTCCAATGTATTTTTCCATAGTTGTCGAGGTGGGACCCGAATGGGACCTGTGGTAATCTCTAGGACATTCCATCCTGCTAGGACCAGATTTTTTTTTCAGAAAATTGTCTTCCATCTCATCGTCTCTACCCGTTTTTTAGGTGGGTGGAATGACCATCACCTCTATATATCCAGTAGCTGGTGCTCCGGCTGCATTTGTACATCTGTGGCACCATGACGAGCTGAGAGAAATATTCATAGATATATGATTTGTTTTTTACGGTTTATCAACCATTTAATAATTATTTAAGGCCGAAAAATATTTTGGGTTTTAAGAATAATTCTTTCTTTACATTCAAGCGTTCTGGAAGAAAGAAAGAGAAAACGAAGAAGAAAGAAAGAAAAAATAATACAAAAACAGGTCATAGGCGAGCACACACACGCACGGCTGACAGATAACAGGTGTCGAAAAATATTCAGGTCAAGCATCTGACCGATTTCCGCGGATCCGCGAAAAATGGAAGTTTGTTATCAATTGGTTGTCACCCAAGGGAAAAGAAAGAAAGGAGGAAGGGAAACGAAGTTTAGGGACACTGAAAATATTGATAAGTAACAAGTGGGAAAGTGTCATTGGAATGATAGTAAAAAGGTCTAAGTGGGTGGGGAAGTGTATCTAAGGATATGAAGACAAACCATTAATACGAAAACATAGACAGTCTCCAGAATTAGAACAAGCCCACACAAAGGCGTTGTCGCTGGCGAAATTTTTTTGAGATAATAAAGATTTTTATTATCAGACCTTCGAGCGGAGGAAAATTGAAATATTTTTATTCCGTTCAGAAACGCCAACGAGTCTGAGAAATTCCTTTCTTAGATCATATCCAATTAGCGATAAACTGCTTGACAAATGCCACGTGTTAAAAAAGCCGAAAGTGTCATCTCAGTCGCTCATGATAAGGGCGATTTAAATTAATATTTTTTTTTAAGCAAGGTGTTTCTTTCCCAAAACAAAGCCACGGACTGTCCACGCCCGACTAAAGACGTCATTGGCTAAATAAGATAACATGACACACGAAGGAAGAGGAAAGATACCCGACCAGGACCTCATTGGCCGAGAGCGGTCACGTGACGCACGAGGAGAATCGGTCGACGCCCCTGTCAGGAGTGTAAGTGTAAGGAACCGATACGAAGAAGCGGGGAAGCGGGTACACGCCCCTCAGAGGCACAGTAAGGGAGTGGGAGTGAGAGGAGAGTTACCGAAAATGGAAAAGAATGAAAAAATCCCTAACCAGAAATAAGAAGGGTGGATACGTATTTAGAATTATCGAAGAACCCCTGGCGCCGGCAGACCCACCCCAGTTTTAACGGCGTCAATAAAAGCGAAACCCCAACCGACAGAAATCAGTTTCAGCCGCGGACGGCGAGCGGAGTGGAACCGCGGACGGCGGACCGAGTTCGGTCGCCCACTTTGCGGGCAGGAGAGGCCAGTTCGTTTGGCCTAAGTGAAGAAGTTCGTCCGACCCAAGCCGAAGAGAAGAAGTTAGTTCGCGCACCGACGGCGGAGATGAATGACCAGTAATTCAGACTCTGGAGAGAAGAAGTTCAGCCGCGGACGGCGGGAGAGTTCAGCCGTGGACGACAAGCAGAGATGAGCGCCCAGTGTTGAAACCGCGTCAAGATAGCGGACCAAGATTCACGCACACTTCTGGACTCTTCTTCAACCAAGAACAAGTAGTTTGAAGAGCGACTTAGAATCAGACCACAGAAATAAGTTTTTTTTTTTTCGACTTTCGTCCAAAGACACACCGAAACACAAATTTCTTAGAGAGCAGACAACTTGAAGTCTTAAAGTTGCCTAGTAAAAGCGTCGTGCCACAATCCACAGAACGGGTCGGGAAGTAAACATAGTCCAATGTACCGAGCAAATAGACATAAAAAGTTTGTTACATTTTTCTTTGATACGTTGGACTTTGTGAGTTTTTATTTTATTTTCTTTTATACATAATTGTGTGTTATCACCCCCGTTGGACTCAACTTGCATTACGGCCCCAACCCCTGTTTGATCTCGTCTGTCTAAGATCAATTCACAACGTGGGTAGGCAGACTGGAGCTCAGTGCAGTTACCCTGGTAACCAGGCGTTGGAAGCGGGTTGGGAACGGCGAGGCTGGTATCAATCTAACCAAAAGGTTAGAACGTCACGTTTGGAGCAGCGAGGAGCGAACAGCTGACGCCGCAGCGAAGACGTCACAGTTGGTGCTGTCCGTGACCAGGATATCAGAGTCTGGGGAGCACGTGACGTCACAATTGGCGCCGTGACCGGGATCGAACGATACAGTCGACGCTGCGACCGGGGGACGACGTCACACATCTTTCTCTGGTTGTTGTTGGTTATATTGTTTTTCCAGCAGCTGTGTCTGTGTTGATATGTCTGTTGTGTCTGTTGCTGTGCACGTTAATGTTGCTGCGGCTGATGATGCTGCTGTCGGGCCTGTTGCTGCGTCTGTTGTTGTTATTAATGCTGCGAAGGCTCCTGCTTCGGGCTCTGTTGTTTTCGCCTTGGTGGGACATCCTGCTGGGGAGATTGAGGAGGTTTGCTGCCTTGCGCCCCTTCCTGGTCACCAATAGTAGTTCAGCACTCTTTCCTTTGTTTCTAAAGAAATGCTCTCATTTTCAATGGAAGAATTTAGGTTCCTAAATTCTTTGTGCGAACTTGGATTTCGATGTCACATTTCCCATTGTCTTCTTATATGTTTGATAAATTGCAGTACTAACCTCGACACCGAACATTTAAAAATAGAGTTACAGCACATCTGTAATATTTTTATATCGATATATATATTATATAGAATATATATATATATATATATATATATATATATATATGTGTGTGTGTGTGTGTGTGTGTGTGTGTGTGTGTGTGTGTAAAAAAAAGAGAATATATGTATGCATTAATAAAAAAGAGAGAATGCGCAAACGTCTTTGGCTGTAATGTGGATTTTTAAAAAAATATATATTATGCTTTATTTTCCATAATTTTGCAACACGTGTTTCGGGTCTCGCGAGTGGATATTTCCATATATTATTAAAATGGATTAAGTTTTGTTATGTTTTTCGATCTTAAAATTTCTCAATGTTAAACATCCCTTTTTTTGTGTGGTAGTGACACATGTCTTTCTTAGACTAGCAGTGAGAATGTTCTTCTGCTTGAAGGTTAATAAAAATTAAGATTGGTCCGAGAGAGGGTGAGAAAAGATATCTGTATTCTTAACTTTTAATGACCCCTGTGTGTTCTTAGATCTATTTCCATTTATTTATTTTTTTGTGTATTGGGAGCGCTTTTGCTAGTGTGAGTATGTATATGTATATTCCTCTCCATACATACATACTATCTTATTATAAGCAATTAGTATATATATATATACATACATATATATATATATATATATATATATATATATATATATATATATATATATATATATATATATATATATATATATATATATTATTTAGGGTTCGTCTGTGTGCTTGTGAGTAGTCTGTTTGTTTTTGCAAGTATATGTATATATTCGTGCTTCACATATACACGCATGTGAGTGTGTGCGTATGCATATGAGTGGTTCGACCATAGTATTTGGTCATTATGTGTGCATGTTGTGTGTTTTTGCGTTTGGGGTTATGATCTATTTAGTGCTGATTTAAATTTGTTTATGAAGTTTTTTCTTGTATTTGGAGGTAAGAATAATTGTCTGTTTGATATATTGGGATAATTTTAAGGTCACCCTGTTTACATTTATAGATGTGTTGTGATACAAAGAGTCCTCTGATGTCTGGTCATTTGATGTTGCTTTTGTGAAGGGAAACTCTGTTTTTTAGTGATTGGCTGATACCTATATATGACTTCTAGCATTTTGTTCATTTGAGTGCATAAATCATATTTTTGGAGTTGCAGTTTAAATTTTTACTTCTTATGGATGTTGTTTTGTTGTTTTCAAAAGTGTAGGAGTTTCCTTCTATAAAGATGGCACAAACCCCAGATCTTTATTGTTGCATTTTGTGGTAAAATTTGGATGTGGTAAATATGTGATTCAGGTGTTTAGATTAGCATATATAAAGGCGTATATTATAAACAGAAAGAGAGAGTTAGGAGAAGAAAATCGTAGACATAGAAAAAATTGTATATATTAATGTCACGTTTAATGAGGGATTCATATTTGTCTGCTTTTTTTGTTTGTTTGTTTTTTGTTTTTTTTTTCTCACACCACATGTTAATCTGCAGACAGTGCCATTACCGTAGACCATTAGCATAACTTTCATCCCTTACTGGATGCCCCGAGAATAGCGCTTTGATCCAACATTGAATGAGCGTTAAATCCACTTAGACACCACTTACCCACAAATTCGAATTATAAAATGGAGCAGGAAACAGATGTTGAAGAATACACGTACATTATTTTTATTTCCATTCGTATAACCATAGAGATTTTAGCCTCTCGCAGACCTTTCTGGAATATCAAATCTGTAGGATAATTCACAAAAGTTCTGTGCTAAGCACTCTCTAATTAGTTAACTTACTGTTGTGGTAGGATCCACCTAATTTGCATAGTCGAGTACCGACCATATAAATATGGTTGGTACCGGGAAGAGAGGGAGGAATCAAGAGATTCAACCAGAGACTCTGCCCGACTGCGACTCAGTTAACACATTCTGCAGGAACGGTCTTACCAGGAATATACAAAAGACTATATGTAAATATTGTGTACACTTTCTTGTTTCTATACATTTTGTTCTAAGTACATTTTGTGTTGATTTATTATTCCATGCATTAGTCAAGTTTCAACACTTACCGTCAACATTCATGGTCACGTCTCTCCACAACTTCTGTTATTTTGTCGCATAACCATATCTTTGTAACCTTACTATTCCTGCAGTCTCCAAATAACGTGTTAATACGAAAGTTAAGTAATGCCGAGATTATATATATATATATATATATATATATATATATATTTACTGATTTAAAAATATCGTCTCATCGCTACACAGAAATTAACATGTTTTAAAAAGAGAAACTAAAATTTTTAAATTAATTAAGGAATTAAATTAAAATTCCGAGTACTATTTCATAGGGATTTCAATTTAATTCTATAATTAAATTAATAGTTTTAGTTTCTCATGGTAATTCCTGTTTAGCGATGGGACCAGATTTTTAAATCAGTAAATTTATATTATTTATGCTCTACAGAATTGTATCAAGCATTATTTTTTAAAAATA